>JADLZL010003229.1:0-122605 GCA_015844335.1 Chrysopogon serrulatus | reverse complement strand
AGCAGAAGCAGAGACAGGGAGCTGATGGATATATATATATATTAGAACAGAGAAGTTCACGCATGTTTCTTAAACGAACGGAGAGAGCTACTGCTACTACAAGGGCATATGGCGTGTGGCGTGAGCCGTGAGTGGCCTAATGGAGTGAACCGAAGTGCGCAGCCGGTATTTTTTGTTGGGCCGAGCGTCTGTGGCGAGCTCCACACGCCATAAACTGGGGCATGGATCCCAGGTCAAGGTCGTCGTAGTCGTCCATGGATTCCAAGGACACAAATCTAACCAACAAGGTAGCGGAAGACACAGCACTGTGCATCTGTGTGCCGTACATATACTACCTGAACTTCCTTCTTCTGAACATTCCTGACTTCCTTTGCATCGCACAATGATACTACGAGTCATCTCCTCTTCATTTTTACCAGCACAATGTCCATGACCATGAGGCAATTAACAGAACGTAGCATGCGGCGCCGAGAGCGTCCACCCACGTCGCTCGCATGAAAAGACCGCATGAGTTGTGCGTACATGGAACCGCTGGGCCCTGAAGAGAGAAACAGCATTGGAAAACTGGACAGAAAAGCATGAATGCGTGACGCAGATTTGCTGCTGTCCATGAGATTGCTTGGTAGCCCCTGGACTCTAGCCCTTTCCATCTTGTTTTCTGTCCGCGCAAAGAGGTTAACACCGATGTGGCACGTCTATGAAGCACATGCGGACATGCCCCGCGGAATGTGTGTGCGAGCGAGTGGGTGCTAAACTGCCAATGAAACCGGCAGCTCTTGCCGTTGTCAGTTTGCTAGTCTCCTGAGCTAAACGGCATGTGCGGAGTCGTTTTCAGAGAAATGGTGCTAGATTCCCTGCGCAAACATTTCCTGGAGGTGAGGATGGGCATGTATTCTTCTGTGGGAAATGGGGAGAAGTCACTCAGAACTTTTATATATATATATATATATATATATATATATATATATATATATATATATATATATATATATATATAAAGGTTTGCAGGGAAGTGGCCCAAATTCAAGAGCTACTCTATTTTTTTTTTAAACGCTTCTCGTCTGGGTACAGCTGTACCTTCAATGCAAACTGGTTCCTCATCAATTTGGGAGGAGTTACTTTTTGTGTGGAAGTGCTCCAAGCTGTTTTTCAGCGCTCGTCTTACGGCACAATAATGAAAGTGAAACTAAAAACACTAGTTTCTCACAGTTTTTCTCTCTGCTATCTTCCCTAAAAGCTGTTTTACCAAATATTTTCTGAAATAGCTTTAGCTTTACTAGGGAAGTTGCTTTATGGAATTGAAGGGAAAAAAAATGTACCAAAAAGTCGCATAGTTCCAACTACGCTTTCGTCATCTCTGCTATTGCTTTTCACAATACTAGGCTCATGCCGGTATGATGCAACATTGTCGTCATCAGTAGATTCTTCTACAGAGCAACAACGATGTTTAAGGATTAATTAGGGACACTCGATTGGTCAGAAGATGGGTAGCAAGATGGCAAGGGCGCCATCGACTTCAGTTTTGATTTAAGGTTAGTGATGGGTGGGGTCAAATATAGAGAGGGAAAGTTTGCTAGCTACCATTAATAGCGTGAGAAATGAAGCCAGGACAATGACTTGGGCCATGCACCCAAGGCAAAGAACGGATAACATAGATATCGAAGTATAAGAATCAAAATTAAGATAGTGGTCCCTCAGTCCTAGAAATCTCGTCGCTTTTACTTTTAAAAAATTTACTACAATTTTTATAAATAATAAGTATATCGATTAGTATTATTGAAAAGACCTTTGAATCTAGTTTTTTAACAAAATTATTCAGAGATACGTATTTTCTATAAATCGAGTCAAACTTGTGACACGCACATCCAAAGCGACTGTAATTCTGGGACAAAGGGAATAACTATCGTTTTAAACTTCCCGAGAAATAACTTTGATTAAATATATTTTTAAAAGTATTAATATTTGTAATGCATAATTAGTATCACTAGAAAGATCTTTGAATCTAGTTTGTAACAAATTTATTGAGAGATATAAATATTGCATGTATTTTCTACAAATCGAGTCAAACTTGTGGAACAAAAATCCAAAACAATAGTCTTTTTAGGACGGAGAGTACATAATTTCACATGTAGTGGTTGTACTATATAAGTAAAAACACACTACCACAGAAACGATTTTACGACACAACTTGTCTAATTAATAGAGATGGGCATATCTAACGGTCACATTCCTAAATGGTCAAGGGACCTTCAGAAAAAATGTCCATCTCTAAAATTCTTTATAGAGGCAGGCATCATAAAACAACCGCCTCTGAAAATCATCGATTAACAGAGGCACTTAGCTTAGAATGTCCATCTTTGTAAATCAATTTTTAGAGCTGAACATTTTAATACATGTGTCTCTAAAAATTGATATTAACGGAGCCCCCATTCTAAGCATCCATCTTAAAAAACAATTTTTAGAGGTGGATGTCATAAAATTTTTGTCTCTACAAATAATTGTATCCAAAAAAACAATCTATATCTTTTCATAGACTTGGATGAAGACAAACTTTATATTAAAAGTGTACTCCCGCCGTCCGTAAATAAGTGTCGCTTAAATATTAAATATCATCGATTAGTATCATAATTAGTATCATCGGAAAGATCTTTGGATCAAGTTTTTTAACAAAATTATTTGAGGATATAAATATTGCACATATTTTTTTTTTATAAATTAAGCCAAACTTGTGGCACGTATCCCACGACGACACTTATTTAGGGACGGAGGGAGTAGGCCTCAACGTGGTCTATAACTTTATAGTTGGAAGTTTTTTATTGGAAACAATTTAGATTCCCATAGTATTGTTGTAATTTCATGGGTTTTAAAATTTAAAATTTTCAAACAACTTCGAATGTTGACATGGTCTATATGAAAGTTGTTGTTCTCAATACAATCTATAACTTTATAGTTGAAAAGTTTTTTACTTAAAGTCATGAAAGTTCCAAAATACGTGTTTAATTTCATAGATTTTAAAATCAAAATTTAGAATTTGAAATGATCTATAATGTTCACATAGTTAATAAAAAGCTGTAACCACTAGGCTACATATCGTTTATGTATTCCTCTTGTCAAGAATAGCGTGTTTATCTTATTTTATTTAAAATATTAACATTCACAAAAATAAAACATACTTTAACAAAAATGGCACATGTATATAGAAATGAATGAAAACACAACTAAAATGGTACAAAGCCTAAGATACATACATAACGAAGTCCGGCCCTTAGCAACCATGTTCCCACAAAGGAAATGGAACGTAGAATGAAAACAAGAATTTAGAGTGTTATTTTATAATGTGGGAATGTAAATGTTCTTCAATTGAAAATGTGGACGTTTCCAGAACGAAGAACGTGACCATATTCCACGTCTCCGGCTTATAAGATCAATAGTAGCAACACAAAACACAATGGCTGGCTTCACCTAGCGGAGGACGATGTCCAAAACTCCAAATCATGGTGTTTCTTTTGTATTACTATACAAGTTGATGTTGTCATCTTCGTCTTCGTAGTCAGGCTCATGGTCCTCCAAGACCCACCTCCCGTCGGGCCCTTTCACCATGTTCTTGTTGTGGTGCACCTTCCAGCCCACGGGCACGGGGGGTACTCATCGGCGAGGCAGTCGTCGAACTTGTTCACCAGCGCAACGTCCCGGTCCACCACCAGCTCGAAGCCGCCGTGGTCGCCCTGCCAGCCGGCGACGCCGTGCAGGTGGACCTCGAGGTCGTGCGACTGCGACTCGTTGCCGTGGGGCTTGAGGAACGGCGAACGGCGCGTGTCGATGAGCAGCTCGACGCCCACGTCGGCGTAGCCCACGGGCGGGTAGTGCGGGATGCGGTCCGGCCTGTTCCGGACGCGGAGCATCCGGAGGTCCGGGAGGCGGTGGAAGACGTCCCGGAAGTCGCGGTCCCCCGTGCGTGGGCTGCCGAACACAATGGCTGTGACCGGAGCACGGCGGCCGTCGTAGCCCGGGGTCTTGTTGTAGGCATTGGCGACGATGTCGACGGCGTTCAGGGTGGCCATGGTCGCGCCGAGGCTGTGGCCAACGACGGTGATGCTCGTCTCCTCGTCCTTGTATTTGTCCATTAGCCTTGCGATCTCTGTCAACACCTGCGTGGTCGCACAGTAACTTGCTGAGTATATGCACACAAAAATGGAAGCTAGGAGGTAATGTAATAATCTGTATACTTATATAGTACATCTAAATCGATGTACAGTGACTATTAAGAAAACTACAGATATAGTATATAGATGCCCACACATTCCAGCTTCTTCAATCTCCTTTTACCTGACTCCGCTGCCAACTTTCTCAATCATCCATTGCTTTAAACATCGGTAATCATATATAGTACTGCTGTTATAGCATTGTTGAGCGATCTTGCCCTTATCTCTGGGCACTGTAAGATTGTTGACAAGCACTGTCCCTTCCTCAACAGTGAATAGCATCTCCTTTTTGTTTCCATCCTTCAGCACAGCTGTCATCATACTCTTTTGCTACATCTGCATCAATATAATGCCAGCCATTGCCCTCGTCCTTCTCTGGGCACTGTGTTATAAACTGCATTAGCAGCCTTCAATTTGCCACGCCTGCCTGACACTACCTCAAAGTACTACAGTCGAGGGCCTATTGTCGGTCTGAAAAGTTTCAGATCCTGTAGTGTCCATACAGAACAGGGATCCCCTGCGGTTGCCACTGTAGCACTAGTCAAGTTTTGCTACAGCAACAGCTGGAGAAGGACCATTATTGAATGGCCAATACTCACTGCTGGCGCTATCAAAATCATGGCATTATATGTATGTGTATGTGTGTGCTCTCTACTTTTGCCAGTGTACTGTAGCAATTCATCTAAGCGCTGAAAGTAAACAGTACCAGCACATATTTCCCAATTATCTTTATGCCAAAACTATCTGTTTCTTTTCGTTTTTAGTTCCAGGCAATGCACTTCCGGTTGCAGATTGTATGTCATTGCAGCGTTGTGAAATATGAATCTTCCGGACCTGCGATTGCATTTGAAATTTAAGGGCTTCTATGAGGCCCATATCCTGGCAGCAATGCGGCCTCAATCCGCTCCTTGTATATAGTGTGCAATTCTTATAATCATGGTGCTTGTATTCTGATTTCAGCATTGAGTGATCTGTGATATAAGATTGATATTGATTTTGTGGAGGAAAGGAAGTTGCAATTTATAAGAATGAGAATTTACCAAGAATTCCTCAAATATTTTTAATAATTTGTTCAGTTGTTTGAACTTTGAACTCATCAGATTGCTTCGTCTAGACACCTGATGCACTAATTAACATCTCAGGTGGCATTTGATTGATGTTTTCATCAGTTACATATATTGCTGAACTTATTGCACTAAACTGCATTAGCGCCTTAATTCACCACGCCTGCCTGACACTACCTCAAAGTATTACTAATCGAGCGCCTATTGTCAATCTGAATTTTTTCAGATTCTGTAGTTTCCATACAGAACGGGGATCCCCTGTGGTTACTGTAAGAACTACTAAAGTTTTGCTACAACAACAGCTGGAGAAATTTTTTCCAAAAAAAAACAGCTGGAGAAGGACCATTGTTGAATGGCCAATACTCACTGCTGGGGCTACCAAAATCATGGCATTGTATGTGTACGTGTGTACTCTCTACTACTTTGCCAGTGTATAGTGTAGCAGTTCATCTAAGCGCCGAAAGTAAGCGGTACCAGCACATATTTCCCAATTATCTTTATGCCAAAACTATCTGTTTATTTTCGTTTTTATTTCAAAAGATTTAGAAGAACAGCAAACAGTGTTCAATTCTGGTTACAGACTGTATGTCATTGTAGCATTGTGAAAAATGTATCTTCCGGAGGTGTGATGGCATTTGAAATTTCTGTATGCGACCCATATAAAGGCAGCAATACCGCCTCAATCCTCAACTCCTCGTATACATAGCATGCATGCAATTCTTATAATCATGGATGTGCTTGTATTCTTATTTCAGCGATGTGCTTGTATTCTTATTTCAGCGTTGAGTGATCTTTGATCTAAGATTGACATTGATTTTGCAGAGGACAGCAAGTTGCAATATATAAGAATGAGAATTTACGAAGAATTCCTCAAGCACTTTTGATAATTTATTCAGTTGCTTGCAGTCATCAGATTGCTTTGTCTACACCTGATGCATTAATTAATGTCTCAGGTGGTATCTGGTTGATGTTTTCATCAGTTACATATATTGCTGAACTTGTACATTAAGACAAAGCATGCATCACGCTTACTACTCAACTAGGACACATGATGCAACCATACCAACAACAATCCACTCGACAATCACATCTGTGGAGAAAACTATACAACACCTTATCTTGACGCAACCTTCATAAGGGAAAGGGAAGTATATAAAATCCATGTCATGGGTCACGAAGGTATAGAAGTGCCATAAGTTGTTATTAATAAGTAAGAAGGCATCCTGTTTTTAGGGTCAGGTAGCATATATGACCAACTTCATCACCTAGACATGTTTTGTGACCCAGCTTGCTGATCTGTAAATTGTCACTGGGTTAAGACAATAGCTATATTTATGTCACAATTTTTCTCCTCGCCTCTCGGCATGTTCAACTGTAGTCAACTCCACAAGCATAAGGACTATACTACTTGTTTTGCTTTCTTATAAACTGGTCCATCAACCAGTGTTATTGCATAGACTAGTATTTCTGAGAGACATAAAGGTTAGAGATCAATGGATAACAATCCACCCTTAACAAGATATATCAATGGATAACAATCCACCCCTAACAAGGTATATGTCTTTTTGTTTCTCTATGTACAAGTTGATGTTTATTTCAAATTTTGCGAGTTGATAGTGGACATCATAATTTATATTTAAAAACACATTATAAACTTTCATCGTTAGTTTAGGTGGTTATAACATTGGACAAACTTTGGAGGAGTAATTTGGATTTTTTCTAGAAACAATAGGATAAGTTTAGAAAACTATAGACCCTCCTTAAGGGCCTCTTAGGTTTAACATGGATATGAACTGCAACAAACACAATAATGTAATAAGTGTACTACTGCTACACAAGAACTGGACTGCAAGAGATCAAAAAGAAAGCGGCTGAGTACACACACCTGCATTCTGGCGCTCTGCTTGCTCAGACTGGAGCCTTCGTCGGCCGACGTGTAAAGCGACAGGTACCCGCGGTGCACCGACGGGTCAGAGCCGCCGGCGCCCTCTGGACCCAGGATCCCCGCGGCCGAGGCGAGCGCGAGCTTGAGGTCGGCGACCCACTCGAGCGCGCGCTGCGTGCCGCGCCACGCGACGACGATGTCCCTGCGGCCGAGCGCGGCGGCGCCCTCGTCCGTGGCGACGGCGACGTACCCCATCCAGTTGCACTCCCTGGCGCGGCGCTCCCGGCAGAGCGGGCGGAGGAGCACCTTCCCGCGCACCTCGGCGCTGGCCGTGGCGTAGAGGTACCGCGTGGCCTCGTACCAGCCCGGGCGGGACACGTCCACGCGCTGGAGCAGGTCGGCGCGGCGGTACCGGCACATCCCGGCGTTCGGGGACCGGCGCTCGCCGATGAACGCCTCGTACGTGGCCATGATCATCTCGCCGTAGGCGATGAGGCAGCGCCGGAGGTCCACGTCCAGCGGGTCCAGCAGGCCCTCCCAGTGGTTGCTGCCGTGCAGCTCCCTCCACCGCCCGGCCATGTCGCCGGAGAGCATCTGTTACTGTAGTAGTAGTAGTGTGGGCGTTTGGCTAGCGATCTGAATTCTGGAGACTGTGGTCCTCTGCCTGCCTCCCCTTTGCCAGTCTGTGTGGTACTCCAACTGCAAGGTTATACTAAGTTGATTGAACTCGGAGCTAGCTAGGTGTACAAATGGAGCACTCATTTGCTCACATGCATGGCACATGACAGCGGGCAGCAAGGAAAGAATTCAAGGATCCAGAGGGAATCGGCCGTCTGAATCTGTCGATGTATACTGCTATCCTCTTCTTATAAATAACATAACAAGCCGGTCACCCCGGATCTTTCAAAAAAAAAAAAAATGTTGCCATATAGAACTGATTATCTGGCATTATTATGCGCTACGCATTGGTCTTCAGATGGAATGCTTGGATTGATATTCGCATAACCCTTAGGTTCCATTTCTGGACAAAGTTACAGTCTATAGCCACAATGATGAGGCAAATGCTTTTCAGAAAGAGAGGTTAAAGCAGTTTGGATCTATCAGACCAACAACTGCAACTACGGGAAGACGAAAGGAAATGAGATCCATGGGCTGGTTGATCACCCTTTTTTTATCACACAAAGATGCATGCCGAAATAATATAAGCAAAGAAATCGCACAGCACAACATTATGCCTAATCCGATCCACTGTGATTGAGGGAAAAAACTAACTATTCAGCACTGGGAAAAAGATGATCACCTCCGCTTTGGAAGAAACTGAACAATTTAGTCCGGGTGAGAAATGGCGGCATGTCAAAACCATCTCTCCGGATAGAGCATCTTGACAAGGGAAGGTGTTGGTCGCTCGTGTTCCATGGCGGATGCCAAGATGAGATCCAAGAAAGGGAGAAAGATGTGCTAGGACAGAGGATTTGGCTAACCGGAACAACGAGAATGTAAAGTCTCTCCCCTCACCCCCCACCACCCTTAAAATATCTCACTTAGGTTCGAAGTTTTCCTCTTATGGAGTTTTTATTTATGTTTTCCACAAATTCATATACCTTAAAATGGATATAGAAATACATAACCATAACTGTATTATTGAAGACATAATGAGTTCCCTTCAAATTTTAGTAAGCCTTTTGCCGCACTACAAAATGGCAATGCTGTTTCGTACCAACTATCCACGCATGTGTACTTTCAATTAAAAAAAAACAAAGATGATGAAAAACATCCAACATCCAACGCTGTATTTTTTTTTTTTCCCTCAAAGACCCACTGCTCAATAAATTTAAGCTTTATTACAATCGATAGAAGTCAATGATACTCATGGTTTCGAATACAGAAAATTTGCCGAGTACAATTTTGAACACAACGACACACATGTTCTGGTAACAAACTGGTAAAAGAGTTCAAAAAAACTGGTAAAAGATGAGTTGCCAGGCTACATCAGTCATCATCCTCATGGTCGGCCAGATGCCAGCGGCCATCCTTGCCTTTCACCATACCTTTGTTCTGTACCACCCACCATGATGATGGAACAGAAAACTCATTTTTCAGTGCATCTTCATGTTTGTTAACCAAAGCAATGTCTCGATCAACCACCAACTCGAACCCTCCACTGCTGCTCCCCTGAGCTCCGGCAACCCCGTGCATGTAGCACTCCATGTCATGCCATGTTAAGGGGTTTCCAGGGGCCTTCAGGTAGGGTGACTCCCCTGTGTCGATCATTACCTCTGTACCGACATCACTGTATCCGAGCTTTGGCCATTTTGGCACCACATCAGGAGAGTTCCGGACTCGGAGCAATCTCAGATCTGCTGCACTGTCAAATGCTTTCTGAAAATCAGGGTTACCGACTCTGGGGCTTCCAAATACAAATGCGGACACAGGGCAGCTCCTGTTGTAGCCATTGGAGACGATGTCAGTTGCGTTGATGGTGGCAAGTGCTGCTCCTAGGCTGTGACCTGTTATGGTGATGCTCATCTCCTCTGTCTTGTACAAGTCCTGTATCCTTTTGATCTCGTTTAACACCTGCTAATTTTTGTTGGTTTGATCAACACATGTTTATTATATTTGTAACAAATGATGAGCAAAATGAAGGAGCTACATCAAAATATGCACAATCAAGGAGAAAATGATGCATGCTGGGATAGCATTATTCAAGGTTCTGTTTGTTAAAAATGAATTCAAACTTTTTGAAGAAAACAACCACAAGCTTTTGTGTGTTCATGATCTTTTCTCACTTGCGCCTAGCGCCCTCCATTCCCGGCCTTGTTGGTATCAGTTGAAAATTATTCAAGGGAACCCTAGTTAACTCCTCAAATAAAAAAAATCAAATTTTTCATCTTAGAATACAGACATACAGTATACTAGTTGTGTGGCTTGTATCATATTTGTGTTTTTGCACAGTAATCTTCGGTTGGCTCACAAGTGGAATTATCTCCCACCTTAAATCATCATGATGTTTCCCTAGTGCTGAGATGGATCAGAAGAAGAATGCCCAAGGGTGGAATCTGAGGTTAAATAACCACCCCACGACCTGGCCAATGTTCCCACCAGTGGGAATCATAAATTTGTTTTTCTTAGATGGAAGACTAACCTTTATCATTACCGGTCAAGGCAACAACAACAACAACAACAACAACAACAAAGCCTTTTGTCCCAAGCAAGTTGGGGTAGGCTAGACATTACCGGTCAAGGCACTTTAACTAATTTCTATAGTTACATATTGAATCAAACCACCTAAACTATGCATTGTTGGCTTGTTGCAGGGGATTATTCATTGACACCTTCATGAGTTCCCAATGGTACCACCCTTGTCCAATCCCAAAGGTGCAGACTGGGTGGGTCATCTATTTCAAAAAGTAAACCTGAACGGCACTTCTCAAGCACCATTACTCAACTAGAGAACACCTGCCTAGATATAATGCCCACATGTCATGCTGTTTTAATTAGGTAATGCTCTTTACAGATACCATGTTGTCCTTTCCTTTGCTTGGACTCTAATGAACTCTAATGAAGGAACACTTTCACTTCAAGCATATACATGATTACAACGCATACATTACATTGTAGACCTTGCTGTTTAACACGTTATTTTCCTCAGAAGATCAGAAAATTTTGTATTGTTTAATGAATATTCTAGAATTTGAATGAGTTACCTGATGCCTTGCACTCTCTTTGTTGTATTGTGACCCTGGATCAGCACTTGTGTAGACTGAAAGCCACCCTCCATGCACACAGGGGTTAGTTGCGCTGCCTGGAAGAACTATTTCTGAAGCAGGCACCAAGGAAATATCAAGATCATCCATCCACTCTACCATCCGTATTGTGCCACGCCATGCCACCACCACATCCCGCCTCCCAAGCACTTCCTTACCCTCGTCTGTAGCTACTGCAACAAACCCCATCCAATTTGACTGCCTGCTCCATGCAGCCTTTGAAAGAGACTTGATCATGAATCCATCAGGTAAGCTGACAGTACACATTGCATATATGAACTTTGTAATCTCATACAAATTTGGGTTTGATACATCCACCCTGCTGAGGAAGTCTCTGCGGTTGAAGAGGCAAGACCCAGCATACCTTGATCTTCTCTCTCTGTTTAGCCCGGTATAGGCTGCCTGGGAGAGCTCACCATAGTTGATGATATTCCTACGAAGGTCGAGGTCGAGAGGATCAACTAGGCCCTTCCAATAATTCAAGCCATTGAGTTCTTTCCATCTTTTGGCAATGTTCCCCATCCCTCTTATAAGACTCATCTTTGCTGTGTGTGCCTCTCTTTGTCTTGCTTGGTTTTCTACAAGCTACAATAAACCAGAACTTCATGTTCCACCTGCACATATATAGGTATGATAGGTGGTAGCTTGTCCATCAGATTTGCAGTTCAGTATGCATGAAGAATAGAAGCTCTCCTGTCATTCTTTCAGCTTATCAATCTGCCAGCCAACTTGGGCAACATGCATCCTGGATTTCAAAGCATAAAGAAGCTTGCACGGAACAAATAAGGACCTAAAGAGAAATACACCATTTATCTTTATGCCAACTGTACTAACCAGACAAAGTAGGGAAGGCAAATAATGTGCAGCCTTCCATATCTTTGCGTCCCTCTCAAGATAGGCAAATACCTTCACGGACCAGTAGGCAGCAGTGGACCAACTTGAACCTCCTACTGCTCTCCAGCCAACAGGCCTAGTGTAAAGGTAAAATAGTTTGCAGCCTCCGGACCATCATCCAAACTAGATGCCATCAAATCATGCAGAAAGCTAAAGCATTTGACAGTGAAAATCTTTACTAATCATGCTTTTTAAGTATTTATGTACAATGAAACGTTTGTCATCACCACAAGAAAATTGCAAACAACGAACATATAACAAATTAGCAATTCTGTATGCAAAGGATGCATGCGACCAACTCAGGAGTCTCTTTTATAAACAACATACATACAGTACATTACATACACAGGAAAGTTGCCCTAAAGCACTAATCGTGATAACTTGGTAAGGAGTAGCATGATTAGCTTAGGTCACTCCATCCCAACAAAGATTTTGTCCTTTTCAGGTCAAGACAGATCTAGTTGGTTTGAAGGTTTTTGGTTTCAGCAGTTTCCTTTCTAGATACTAGAGAGCCTTACTGTACAAATGTAAATAAATTGAAAGGTCACTTCATCAGAGCTTCTCAAATCTGTGCAGAGAAATTTGCAAGTACTTCCCTGAGACATCAAACATTTGAAGAAATACAAAGTCTCAAGTATTACAGTATGCTTTGCTCATTAAAATGAGCTTGATAATAAACATATAATATCCTGCCTGAGCACTAGTATTACATGACCATATGATCCCTGCAATTCTGCATTGAAGATCGAGGACGTTCAATCCAAAGATTTTGTAGTTTTACCTAAACTGTAAGAGGTTAGTTCTATTCTCGGTTCAGTTTAGTGCTTTTTCTTTTAACCTGCTTTGACATTGTCACTAAACAGAATGAGATCATCATGACACACTAACAAGTGAACTGCGAGATATGTAATGCGATGAGTGCATGATTGGAAAACATGCACCATTAATTGGAGCCATAAGATAATAATATAAGTTACAGATTTTCAGGCAGCTACACTCAAAATCTTGTTTGAATACTGCACCTGTTACTGTCCAAATGCATGCTCTAGGACATTGAGCAGAAGCCTCAATGCCATGTGGACCCTCACGTACAAGATTCATCCTAGTGCAAGGATCACACTTTTCCAAAATACTCTGAACTGTTACAGTTTCCAAAGAAATATAAAAAATTGGTCTTCTTCAATTATGTGGAACTCATAAATCAACACTCCTCTATTATCATATCACCACTGAACTAAAACTGGTTTATTTACTGAGTAACATAAGTTTCCCTTCTGAATGAATCCATATAGAGAAAAAAAAAATTCAAGAACACATCAGAGAGAACATATTGGTTCCTTACCAGAAATCCCCACAAGAGCACACCCCATCTTCAAATCGGTGGAACCGACGATTATCCCTAAGAACCACAACTCTACCTGTGCATTTGGTTAGATATTTAATTGCATTGTGGCAATCATCACACACACGCAAATTCTTCATAACTCGGATTGGCACACCTTGTGGAACAATCAAAAGACCTAACCCTATTGCTAGCCTTTCACTGTGATACCTCACTGTTGCTCGCTTCTCATCCCCATCAACATCCTTAACTACTGCACTAGTGTCTGCCACATAACCAGCTGCCTCCATCTTCTCACCAACTTTCTCTAGCACCTTGTAAATTTCCTTGCTTCGTTGGTGTCTCCTGCAGTTCGATACAAAGGTATGCACCTCCCCTGCAGCTTCCAACCAGCTAAGTCCGGTTTCTTTCCGTACACCTGCATCACGCATTGCTTTCCTAGCAAGAGCTGCATCAATATGCCTTCCTGCAGCTGCATAAGTGCTTGACAAAAGCATATGTGCCCCAGAGCTACGAGACCCAGTCTCAAACAGCCTCTTTGCAGCAATTGCTGCAGTATCAGCATCCTTAAATATACGACATGACATGAGTAGCGCACCCCAAACAGACTCTGGTGGTTCCATAGGCATGGACTCAATAAGATCAAATGCTTCCTTTATATGTCCTACACGACCAAGTAGGTCAACCATTGAAGCATAATGTTCAGCCTGTGGTTCAATGCCATAATCTTTCATGAGAGAAAAATATCGCTTCCCCTCATCAACAAGACCAGCATGGCTACAAGCAGTGACCAAGCACAGGAAGGTTATGTGATTGGGCCGGAATCCAGCGTTCTGCATCTCTATAAATCGTTCAAATGCCACAGCAGTATGCCCATGCTGAGCAGATGCAATGAGCACTGCATTCCAAATGCCAAGGTTCTTCTCAGGTGCTTCATTGAACACCCGGTAAGCACACTCTACAAGCCCACACTTTGAGTAAAGCGAAACAAGTGAGCTACCCACAAAAGGTGATGAATCAAGCGCTGTCTTTGTAGCCCTGGCATGCACCTGGGCTCCAAGCTCAAAGAGTGTCGCTGCAGCACATACACGGATGATGCAAGAAACTGTGTAGTCATTCACCAGCACGGCCTCCTCAAGTGCCAAGCGAAATATTTCCATCGATGCATGATGCATCCCCGCGTCAGCATACCCACAGATGAGTGCAGACCAGGAGACAACATTCCGTACCGGCATTTCATCGAATATCCGTCGGGCGCCTGCAAGGTGGCCGCACTTGGCATACATGTCGAGAATCGCCGACCCAACAAACACGTCGCCCGCGAACGGAGTCTTGGCGGCGAGGCCGTGGAGCGCGTGCGGGGCGAACGGAGGGCGCGACAAGGTCTCGGCAGCGGCGACGGCCTTCGCAGCCAAAGGGATGGAGCGGTCGGTGGCGGGGACGCCCGCCGCGAGCATGCGGCGGAACGTGTCGAAGGCGGCGGCGGCGAGGCCGTTCTGGGCGAAGGATGAGATGAGGGAGGACCATGCCGCGGGAGAGGGCGGCGCGGGGAGGTCGAGGAAGGCGCGGAGGGAGAGGTTTGGGAGCGCGCAGCGCGCGTAGAAGGTGAGGAGGTGGTGCCCGAGCAGCGTGTGGGAGGAGGCTGTGGCGGGGACGTGTCCAGCCTTGAGGAGGTGGCCGTGGAGCTGCTGTCCTTTGGGGAGCGCGCGGGCGGCGGAGAGGGCGACGAGGAGCTCTGCCAGCTCGCGCGCGACGGCAGGCACAGGCAGCGGCGCGGGCATTGCGGGCGACAGCCTGTGCAGTGGAAGGGCACGAGTCGCGCGGGTTGAAATATTTTCGCCCAGCTGGGCCTAGGCTAATGTAAATGGTGTAGTTTTCGATGGCAGGGAGCCTGGTCCGGCATAGTTCGTGGGTTGCTTCACCGGCCGAGCTAGAACTCAGCCCAATAACACCCCTGTCCAGCTGCCCTATCCGAAGGTGATTTTGCTCGTGTGAGTGAGTGGTTTAACTGAGTAGACATATGATTCAAAAAAAATATGACCTAGTCGTGCATTTAAGTTTAGCACATGCGCATCATGATCATAGTTTGCACTAAAGTTCATATTTGAAACTTGTGTAGCAAAAATTAAATGTTCTTTCTCTATTACTAGTCGTCATTAGATAGTCCTTCGAGCATTCACAATTAATTCGTTGGTTGGATTTTGAGCTATCAAGCTCTAATCGCCTTTAGCTTAGCCGCACCTATAAGTCATACCTTGCAACTCTCCACGACCCAAAGGCCACCAGGAGCTATCTCTCTTTCCGCCTCTCTCCTTTCTCTCTTTTCCACTCCCTCCCTCCCCCCCCCTCTCTCTCTCTCTAGTTCTTGCTTCCAACACCCCTTTGATCATCTCTCAAGCAAGAAGGAGGAAGAAAAGTGGGTAACAAGCAAGAGGAGCATCAAGGAAGGTCGAGGAGATCACCAAGATCATCCCAACCAACCATTACTAGGTGTTGAGCAAGGACATTCCCCTTGCAAGAGGAGGCTTCAAGGAGGAGAAACAAGGAGGAGGCCGAGTAAGAGGTCTAAGAGGCAAATACAAGCAGTCTCAAGCCTCTTCTCCATACTTGGTAGGTGGAATCCCAAACAAAACCTTCTTTCGAATCATAGTGACAAAGGCTAACTAATTCTTGACACATAACTATTCCAATAGATCAATCTCAACCTAGGCTTCTTATAGCCAATTTACCTCAATAGATGTGTTCTTTGAGCCTTAGAAATAGACCTACAAGACCCTTGCACATGCATGTATCACACCCAAATCTTAGCACCCACAAGATCACTTGGTGCGCATGAACTATGCACCGACAGGCAGTTCGCCATGAATTAATGAATGGTTCATCGAGAGGGTTCTAGAGAGCGGCACTAGATCTCCGGTAGAGAACACTTGCGGGTAATGAAGGAAGAAAGTGAAAAAGTGGGTCCTACTGCTGACATGTGAGTCCCAAGTTTTTTCCTTTTATGTTTATTTTCTTAGTATACATAGCTTCTGTGTCACATTTGTGATCAACAAAACCACTCACACATTAGTGCCACATCAGCGTAAAATCACTTCTAGAAAGGGTATCGGGTTACTTGCTCAGTTTGGATAGTTTTGGGGAGCACCAACCTATGGTTTTCTTGTTGAGGGAGGAACCCAAACTCTAGGCATAGTTTAGGGTACAGCAAGGGTGTAAATATGACTTTTTTCACCAAAGAAATTGCACTGAGCAAAATGCCTATCTACTATTAGCAACAAAAATCACTAATTTTTTTTTATTGCTTTAATGCCAAACGCCTAGCAAATTTGAAGATGACTAAGGCCGGCCATATCTCCACTTGATCTCTTATATTGCATCTTCTATAAATTATTTTAGGATGATAGCACTTAAAAATCAATTTAGCTATAAGAGAACACTAGTGGATTACCTAAAACTCATCTTCTATTTTTTTAGGAATCAAGAGAGGAGGTTATCTCCTTTATTTAACAGAAAGGATGTTTCTTTTAGGAGGTCTCATAAAATTATAGGTATAGGATTGAGATGAGATATGTGATCTGTTGCAACCCCTGTATATCTCGTAAAATACTATTTTTAGACTTCAGTATAAGAGCTTAGATAATATCCGGTGGGTACTCTAAGAGCAACTATAAGAATATCTTTATTTTTTTTCTAATTGATAGAAATAGAGATTTTGATGAAAACAATACTCTCCAAGAGCTTCTTTAATTATATATATCAAAATATGATATTTCTCTATTCTAAATATTTCAATAGGCAAAGATAGAGAGGAGGGATGATTCTAGAGAACATATAACATATAGAGAAACTGTGAAATGGTGAAAAGATACAACAAGAGATTCTTATTCAAATGGTTTTATGAATCTTGACTTAGGGGGTGAGCTTAAAAAAACTCTTGGAGATGCTCTAAAACTAACAGCTCCAATCCCCTTTCACCGTTTTACCACCAAAACTAACAGGTGCTGAGCAATGGTGGGTCGGCGAACGGCCCGTGGAGCACTCCATGGGCGATGACATCGTACGCCTTCTCCGTCATGTGCATGCCGTCCCAGCTGGCGAAGCCGCTGGGGTTGCCCCAGAGCCTCGCCGCTCTGTTGCACGGTCTGCTAGTGTGGTACGGCTGGTCATCGCCACCGCAGCACGCCGTCTTAGGGTCACCGATGCCGAACCTGTGCGGGTCCCTGATGAACTGCATGGCGGCACCATAGTAGTCGGCGTAGATGAGCTTCACGTCGCGGTGCTGCGCCCGGAGCCGGTTGACCTCGCCGCGCAGCGCCTGGTTGTGCCTCTGGGAGAAGTCGTTGAACCACCGGAGGCACCCGTGCTCGTCGTAGTCGGCGCGGTTGTTGCTCCTGTACCAGCTCAGGTATGCCGGTACGCATCCGATGGGGAAGTTGTTCGGGATCATGATCGCCTTCGCGCCCATTCCGATGAGCTCCTACAAAAATACATAGCTCCGTTAAAATGACTGCGAAAAAGAGTTTGCACGACGACGACGAGGAGGGGATCGGATCAACAAGTCCAAGCATAACGGGCTGCACACCGTACCCTGGCAACAGAGCCAATGGTCGCGACGACGTCTGGGATGAACTGGTTGGCTTGCTCGCGAGGCCTCCGGGCGCCGAACCAAAGGTTGTAGTCGTTGCCGCCGATCTCGCCCAGCACGATGAGAGACTCCCTCAGGATCTGCCTCTTGACGCCTGACGGAATGATTTGTGCAATGGGTTAATCAATCGAGGGCACAAGAACGGATGCATATATGCATCATGGACACACCGTTCCATCATAGACAGTTAATATACATGCTTAGTTATTACCATCCGGGGGAGCAATTCGTTGCAGCATTTCTTTGAACCATCCCATCTGCACGCGCCCAGGCAACAGGCCTTTACGTCGAGGTTCCACCTGCGGAAGTACTCCGGGGGCATCGCCGTGGAGCCAGACACGGCGAAGTTAGCGCCAGTCAGGAACAGCCCCGTGTTCTTCTGCGGCAGAATTGGTGGTATCAGTGGCAGCCGAAACGCTTGAGCTGAAAGAACGCAAGCATAGTGGTATATATAGTCGGTCAGTGGGTGATGAGGGCCGGGTAAGTAACACGCATTGCATTTGCATGCGTTCATCATCTGGTTGATCGTCGTTGTGGCAGTACTCACCGTAGAAATCAATGAGGACGCGGCCGTCGGTGATGCGGCCGGTGGGGTGGTGGAAGTAGGTCATGCCAAATGGGTAATCCATTATCGGGCCGCCCGCGAAGTTGCCGGTGTCGATGAGGGAGTCGCCGAAGCTGAAGATGCGCCTGTAGCAGCCGCAACGCCCCGCGGGAGCGTTGAGCAGGAGGACAGCGGCGATGAGGAAGATGCGCAGGGAGATGTTGGAACGGTGGTGTTGGCAGCGGCTGAAACCCATCATCTCTGAACAGTACTACTGGTGCTTCTCTCGTTCGTTCTGCAGGTTCTCCAGATGGCTTCGTTGGACCACCGTACCTTTTATAGAAGTCTTGAACAGTGATAATGTGACGTACATACTCCTCCGTCTCAAAATAAGTCTCAAAATAACTGTTGTTTTCAATTCTCTAGAAACAATTTTGACTAAATATATTTAAAAAATATTAATACTTATAGTATATAATTAGTATCATCGAAAAAGATCTTTAAATCTAGCTAGTTTTTCAATAAATTTATTTGGTGATATTAATATGCATGTATTTTAATTTCTACAAATCAAGTCAAATTTGTGGCAAAAAAACTCAAAATAACAGTTATTTTGGGATGGGGGAGTAGGTATTTACTATGTATCGCAGTGAATCTCTCTCTAAAATTAAATGACTGTAAATCCTTTTCTAAGAAAGAAAAGCACTAAAGAATTTGGAGAAATCCAAATATGAATGGACCACTGGAACTGAAGGAGAAGGCCTAAATAAAAAGAGAAGACCTAAATATTTTGAAAGACTAAACAAGATATGTTTTGGCGTCCTTTTTTTTGAGTGGGATATATTAGGGATAGATTTGGAACATCCAATATATTACAATTACTATATGATCTCATATGAGACTAGAATCTTGGCTAGAATCTTAGAGCATCTTCAAGAGTTTTTTTAAATCTTATTGTCTAAATCATCATTTGGAAAGTCACTTGTGTAAAAACTACTTTCTATATCTTTTCATTCGTCAACAGTTTTTCTATATCTCATTGGCACTCTAGAGAGCCATTCTTGTCTTCTATTTTTAGCTAGCAAAAAATCTAGAATGAAAGATGGCTACATTTGGGTAACCACTTAGAGAAGCTGATGAAAGATAGTTTTATTTTGACCAAAATCTCTATTTCTAGCATTTAGAAAGGATATAAAGAGTCTCTTAGAGTTGCTCTACCTAAGCATTTGTCATCATTTAACACGTCTAACTAATAAAAATTACTTATAAAGTTGATAAACAAATCAATAGTTGGTCAATATGCTTTTTCATTCATATCCTTAGTTCATCTTCAGTATGATTTTAATAGCATAAACTATGTTGGCTCTTAGCTTGTTCAAGCTCATATATTATGATGTCAGTAATAAATTGCTATAGATTTTTCATGCTGAAGTTAATAAGTTGAAACTCTTAATCTTATTTTATATTTTATTAACACTATTATATATTTTACTTTTTGAAAATTAGGACCTTAGTTCATTGACTACATTTTTAAGTGCCATGATGGCATAAATAGCCATTGAAACCTACACTAGTGGTAGAGCTTGAAAGAAATTTTGAATGGGTAGAAAAACTAATATCAAGAGCTTCAATATCCTCCATGTTAATTCACATGTAGAGCACATCACAAGAATCATGTATAACCTTTGTTTCAAAAAGTAAGTCATTTAGTTAGTTTTGTCTCCAAACTCTTTTAACTTTGATGAAGCCTTAATCTATATCTACAATACTAAATATACTATCAAGTATTTCACAGTGGACTTAAGCAAAATATATTGATGGTGTAGATATTAATATATTTTCTTATAAATCTGATTGAAATTAAATAAAGTTGACTTATTAAGACAATACTAAAATAGCCTACCGGCCACTATCATGCAATTGGTCCGTAAACTCTCTTCAGAGAGCACTAAGATGAACTGGGTGTATTCTAAAAGTCAGTTGCACTCTAGGTATGTGTCACAGACCAAGAGTGAATCTTGGCTATACCACAGCAGGTCATTTTGTTAACACAAACAAAGAGTGTTTCCAAAATTAAGTTACATCAAAACCACATTTTAATGGACCTCTCAAATTAAATCCAAATTATAGGCCGCAATTGAATATCCCAAATAAATCTTGCACTAGTAGAGAGAATAGACTTTCGGTTCGAGGCTTTAGTCCCGGCTAATTTTAGGCTCAGAACTAAAGAAAGTATTAGTTCCGGTTGGAATTACCAACCGGGACTGAAGTCTCTTGGGCAACGGCCATAGGTACAACTTTTACAGGAGGGGACCGTTAGTCCCGGTTGGTGGCACCAACCAGGATTAAGATACCTTTTAGTTTCGGTTTGCTTTACCAACCCGGTTGGCAATACCAACTGGGATTAAAGGGTGTCCTTTTAGTCCCGGTTGGTGTCACAAATCCAGACTAAAAGTCTCTCACCCGGGACTAGAGGTCTCTCACGGGTTAATTCAAAAGGAGAGCCGTCCATAACTTTGTCAGATGTGGTGTGTAATTGAGTTGGCATTCGAATCTCACACAAAGCTCGAGCGGTCTTTTTGAATTTAAATTATTTTTTAGTTTTGAGAATGACCTTTAGTTCCGGTTGTGTGAATTGGGACTAAAGGCCAGTACTTTTAGTTTCAGATTCGCAGTCCCGGTTGAGAAATCGGGCTAAAGGCAATCGTAACTAAAGGGAGTTTTCCAACCGGGATTAAAGCCCACCTATTTACTAGTGTCGATACCCCCTATCATCGTGTATACACACATATGCATAACATCTATCTGCATTCATGTCTTGTGTGTAGCTACTCCATATATGCACATAGCATCTTATTTTATATTTTGTATTTTGCCACGATAAAAAAGATAAATCTCATAAGGTGATTACCACAAAAGGGCACCAGCATATGTGTTGTAGTGTGTGCCAATAATCGGTTTGCTCAAACAGCTGTGGAACTCACAGTTCATATAGATCAATTGTTCAAAGATGAATTCGACGACTTGTTCCTCAATCACTTGATTCGTTCCGGCAGGAATATATAATCAAGTGACAATCCTACTATAATACATCTTGTCTTGCACAATTGCACTATAGGAACAACTGACAAACCAAACAAATTATATAGGTATATGCCTAGAAGATTACATCATCTGACCCACATATGCTACATTGCTATAATGTAGTCCCATTATATTGTTTTGATTAGAGAAATTTGATACAAACTAGATTTTGACTCTTAATTTCTCTTATAATATACTACCATTTGCTAAATATCAATATCATCATCTCTGAGGCACTTTGAATAATGCATATTTATTGATCGATTCATGTTGTATGTTATGAATTCGTTGTATAAAATTAAAATATTTGTTGGTCAAAGTTTATAATTTTTTTCATGTATACATTATACACTTATGATTCTAGAGTTAAGGGAGTATATGAATTGTTAAATGTTTTAGGCAAATAGTGAATGGGCTCTATAGAAATTAATTATCCATATTTACTGGCCACCACGTTGGTTAATGGTCAGTAATAATGTAACTCTAACAAAATGTGAAGAGGGTCGTGACTGGAACCATTATATATATTTTATTACTGACAAAAAAGATATATAGGAGGATACATAGGACAAAGATATATCGGAGTATATATATGACGACGTAGTTCATTCCGAAAAGATCCTAACCGATCGTATCGTGAGCTATGTATAAGAACTCTAAATAGCTTAATTAGCAGGTCTTGAGCAACGGTGTGTCTGCGAAGGGGCCATTTAGCACCCCATCGGCGATGATACTGTAGGCCTTCTCCGTCATGTGGATGCCGTCCCAGCTGGCGAACGTGGCCGGGTTGCCCCAGATCTTCGCATTCTTGTCGCACCCTTTGCCCGTGTGGTACCGGCCGTCGCCGCCGCAGCACGCGACCAGAGGATCATCGATACCTGTCATCACGCGCCCATGCATGCCATAAATAAAAGGAGAAAAAAAAGAGCATGGCATTATCAGTAAAAATTTACAGTATGATATCATCGATACATGGGAGTGACTTACCGTAGTTCTTGGGGTTCTGGATGAACTGCATGGCGGCGCCGAAGTAGTCGGCGAAGATGATCTGCACGCCGGGGTTCTGCGACCGGAGGCGAGCGACCTCCTGCCGCAGCAGCTGGTTGTGCTTCTGGGAGAAGTCGTTGAACCACACGAGGCAGCCGTACTGGTCGTAGTCCGAGCCGCTGCCGCCGTTGCTCTGGAAGAGGGCCAGGTACTGCGGCACGCAGCCGATGGGGAAGTTCCCGGGACGAGCACCGTCTTGGCGCCGAGGTTGACCACCTCCTGGACGGCGGCGCCGATGTGGCCAACCACCTCCGGCATGTACTGGCTCGGCGTGTCTCGGGAGTTGCGCGCGAAGAACCAGAAGTTGTAGTCGTTCCCGCCGATCTCGCCCATCACCACCAGGGACTCGCCGAGGACGCTCTTCGTGGCGTCTTCCCCGGCGCGATCCGCGCGAGCACCTTCTTGAAGGACTGGAGCTGCCCGTCCAGGTAGGATGGCGACGGCATGCGGAAGTTGTAGTTGGTCTTGTAGTAGTCCGGCGACAGGCCAGTGGCCGCGAGCACGGCGAAGTTGGCGCCGGTGGGGAACGCCGAAGTTGCCTCCTCCGGTATGCTCGGCGGGACCAGCGGCAGACCCAGCGCTTGAGCTGATCGAGACGAAGACGACGACACACGTTGTATATGATATGTATACACAATCAACACAGCGATCGAGACCAATGCATGCATGCAATGCAACAATGTAGGCTCACCGTAGAAATCGATTATGACACGGCCGTCGCAGACACGGCCGGTGGAGCGGTTGAAGTAGGTCATGCCATATGGGAGCTCCTTTATCGGGGTCGAAGCGACTGTGCTAATGAAGTTGCCGGTGTCAATGATGGAGTCGCCGAAGCTGAAGATGCGCTTGAAGCAGCCGCACAAACCCACCGGCGAGTTGAGCAGGAGGACGAGGGAAACGAGGAGGATGGAACAACCGCGCATCGTATCTTCTTGACTTGAACACTACTAATCCTCTACTCTACAGAAAATCGTACGTGAGTCTAGCTAGATAGGAGGGGACGGCCAAAGAAAATGATTCTTGCTGTGTTCCAGATTGCTCTTTCGAGCAATTTATACACGTGAACGATAATCGGCAATGGTATAATTAAGGATGAAGGATGCAAGATAATATTGGCCTGCCATTTCGAGGGCTATTATTTGAACTGTTACCTTACGCGTACTCCTAGAATGCCTAATACTACATCTCTTTCAATTATGTATTATGATTAGGAAAGGTCGAAGTCCGTAAACTTTTAAACTACAAAATTACGTCAAAGTAATATCAATATAATATAATAGATTCTAAATTCCACGCTTAGGGGTGTGTATCTGATAGTACAGACTATATTTTAAAGTATCAATTGATGATGCATCTCAACTGCTGGTCCAAGTTTGCCTGTAAAGACTTCCCGGAATCCTAATACATCTTATAGAAACTGACTACTATCATGGTATTTCGGGTATATCTTTAGTGTTAGTTAATGGTAACACTTCTTGTGAATTATTATCTTACCAAAACGGAATTTGCCTGCATATATAGTAATACCTGAAAGCACATCGACAGTATGGAGGTCGTTTGATATGTTGCCTCATATATGTAGTCAACCCAAATACACTTTCAAATACCCAAAATAACTATTAAACACAAAGAATTTGCCTGCCCAATAAATGCATATTATTCATGAGTGTTCGTATTTTATTTCCTACTAAGAGGATATTCTATGAACTGTATGGAGCATTAGTTAAGAAAAAAAAATTCTACTGGCGGCATTCTAATTTTTCGGATTGTACTGGCGTTTTTTTTTTCGAACTGCCGATATGAAAAGGTCAATATAAGATGTAGTCTACTGACGTCACTTAAGAATATATACACTGCCAGTGTAACTTGATCTACACTGACTCCATGGTCAAGCGATTCTTCTTTAACCATACAGTATATATTCTTTTTTATTCACTTTAGTAAATGAATATTTGAGATCCTAAATGAATTAAAATAAAAAAGGTATGAACCAAAAGTTTTAGATCTCTTAGAGTACTATAACTTTGATTTACACCATATCTCCATCAATGTCATTTGGAAAATATATGAGTTTCACAACCATTATGTTAAAACATAATTTTTGGGCCCTACATTATTCTAAATAATTTTTGGGCCCTACATTATTCTAAATGGAAAAAATAGTCATGTGAAAAGTTATAGTACCTTTTATATAACTTTGGTCAAACTTTGATTTGTTTAACTTCTTAAAGAGTGAGAAACTGCATTCTTTTATGAACATAGGAAGAAGTAGCTTTTTAATTCAGAGTTAAGTATATATTTTTTCAACCTCTAAATTACACATCAGTCTGATTTTCACCCATTAATTATGAAATCAGGTATAGGACCCGCTCTAACTATCGAAACCCGACAATTTTGAGTCGCGTTGGTGAAAGGTCCTAATAAATAGCTAGAGGGGGCGTGAATAGCCTATAAAAAAATCAACGGTAACACTAAACCAAAGGATTAGTAACAAATATGGCGATAAAGCTTGTTGCACTAGCCTACTCAAAAAGCAAGCCACATACCTAACAATTCTAGTATTCTACAATCTCTATGTCACTTAATAGGCTAGGTTGCTACTTCTATCACTAGAGAGCAAGCTAACAAGCTACACAACTAAGCTACACTATCTACATAAGCTATCTCTACACAAGATAACTAAATATAATACAAGAGAGGTAGAGAGGGTTATATCGAGCCAGGCAAGCGATCAATTACAATTTGAATACTATGAAACCTGAGACAAATCAATCACAATGAAGTCTAATGTTAACGCAATGATTTACCCCAAGGTTCACTTGCTTGTTGGCAAGCTACGTCCTCATTGTAGCGATACACCCACTTAGAGGTTCACACGCTAATAGGTTTCACACATCTAATCCGCACTCAGGTGCCATACAACCAACACAAGATGGGAAAGATCCACAAGATAGGAACAACCCCACTAGAGATGGCTTTTGTGAACTCCTATGGATAAGGCTCAAGAACCCCTCACAAATCACCGAGAGGTGGCCAAGAACAATCACCAACTCTTGTCAACACTCCGCTACTCCAAGCTGTTTATATGGCAGCAACCATCAAGATAAATAAGAGAACCTATAATGAATATGATCATTAGTGCCACTAGATGCTAGAACACTAAGCAAATGCACTGAGATCACTCCCCATCTCACTAGATTGATGAATAAATGATGGAGATAAGTGAGAGAGGTTTAGCTTAGTTCACAACGATGTATCAATCATGAAAATGTCTAAGAGGTTGAGCCCAAGCTGATCAACATCTATTTATAGAGCCCCAAGGGCCACATACCCGTTGAGACTCAAAATTAGCTCACTGTACACTGACTGGACGCGTCCGGTCAGCGTCCGGTCGCACAATAACCGCCATGTGTACTAGCCGTTCGAATTTGCCTATTGCCACACAATGACTAGCTCCACCCATGCACACTACTTCATCGCACTAGGCGAGTCTTGAGGAATGACCGGACATGCCAACAGTGGCGTCCGATCTATAGATCTCCAGAACATTAGCACTGACCGCGAATCCGGTCGCTCCTTTGGCCAGCCACCTACTGTGTATCAGCATATGTCAGCACGACCGGGACGCCATCACCCGAAAGTGTCCGTCTAACACTTCAACCAGCGTCCCAGTCAATTGCGAGAGGACTCCCAGAGTTCACTTTTGCCAACTGGACGTGTCCGTTCATCTCTGAGCGAATACGCTCACCTGCATATATACAGTGCACCGGATGCGTCCGATCATATCGAGACAAGCATCCGATCACTTTTGCCTTCTCCAAAACACCTCAACGCTTGCTCATGTGGCAACACCCAATATGTCTCACCACTTGTGCACGTATGTTAGTATTTCTAAAGCATTTTTCAAGGGTTTTGTTAATTTACACTAGGTCCTAATGCACATACATAGTGTTAGATCACCTAGTGGCACCTAGACAACCGTATCTGTAATGAGAACACCTTTCTTAATAGTACGACTATCTATCTAAACCCACTCAAATCCATTTGTGTCTTGAGTGGCAAAATAAAATGACTATCAATTGTATCTTTGTCTTGAACTCATTTTATTTTTTTTTTCTTCTTTTCCTAAATGTGGAGCAGTTGATCACCATATTTTGGAGTTCACCAACATTAACATAATCTCCTCCTTGTCTTCATCACATGGCTTGGACCATCCTATCTCTCGCTACTCACTTAGGTCAATAGAATTAGTTCCGGAGGTTTCATTAATTATTCAAAACCAAATTATATCTAAAACCAAACTAGAGCTTTCAGATGGCTAGTTTTATAGTTGCTTTTCTATGATTGAAAATAATAAAAAAACTGGTTTGGTCCCTAAAATTTTATGATAAAATTATTTTAAAATAGAAAAATATGAAACTAGTATATTTTTTTTTTCTAAAAATGTTAACTGCCTTTTATGATCTATAGTTATTTGGAACTAGTTTATTTTTTTTTTGTTTTTAGTTGCCTATAGCCAAGTTTATTTTTTCTATTGTTTTTAGTTGCCTATAGCCATACTCATTATTATTATTTATCTAAAACAAACTCTAACTAGAATACCAACAGATATATAACATTTTTTATAAGAAAAACATGACTAATATCAAGCCATATTTTTATTATTTTGTTAGAAAATAGAAAAGCGTCTTTAAAATCAGTCAGAGGACTTAAATTTGTTCGGTTTCAATGGTTTGAAGGATGTCCATTACCTACGTTTGTTGTTTAGGGTTGAAAATGAAACTGTCGTATATATCCTTGAAGGTTAAAAACTATATTTTACTCTTAAAAGAACCGCATCACTTGAGCTTGTAGCCTCGAAGGCTCGACGCTGGGAAAAAGGACCTGGCAACTGTAACCACAATGCTAGTGGCAAGAGAAAAGTGCATGGTTTTGGTCCACATTAATTCATTTTTTACTTTTGGCTTTTATTTGCAACGTCAGACTATCAACACATTGCGTAAGAAAACAATTCCTAAATGAACTTATGATTCTTTGTCTGCAACAAAACTGTTGATTAAAGGTTTCACGTTCAAGTTTTCAAATGTCAGACTTGAATGCTATCCAATTAAGATGTTTCATAATGTAGGTGAAACTTTCCAATGGTCTGTAAACAATTTGTATATATTTACATGAAAGTGTGCAGGCTCTAATTAGAATCCTTAAAATTTGTAAGCTGAGAGATTAAAGGCCGAAATTGTGTATAAATTCTCCATTCTTGTATCGGTTCTTCTCTTTGTTGGTAATTTGTTGATCGTTGCACTAGTATGTAGTACCAGAGTTCACAATTTCACCGAAATTTTGCGAAGTTCATTAATTTTGGAGTGTCCTAAATTTTGGAGTGTCCTAAAGAATTCATATTACACTTTTATATTGTTTATGTTCCTTATTCTTCTAAATGTATAGCATAAATCATGCTAATACTTTGTTTAGATCTAAAAATATTAGAAAAATTATCTTCATGTTTAAGTCTCTAAAAAAGTTTCAGCAAAATTTCAGTCAAATTTCAATAATTTTTAGGGTGCATGAAAAAAATTGAATACCCAAATCGAAAATCAGTGTAGTGCCATCATTCTGGTTCTGTTAAGTTAATGTGTGATTGTCGATTTTCTACGTGGCCTATGTGAGTTCTTGATCTCCCACCATTAGACTTGTGTGAGAATCAGAATCGTGAATAGAAATTGCTTACTACGTGGTTGAGCACAAAATAAAGAGTTGGAAAGGAATGACAGTCACAGCAAGAAGACTGAAGACTACAAAACTGTTTACTTCTGATTGTGCAGAAGCTCAGCTAAGCATCACGTTAATCGGAAGAACTGATGGTTACATTTACAAGAAATGGAAATGAAGGTAGATAGCATCTCCGCTGTACCAGCCAAGATGATCAAAGAATTGGTACCCTCTCCTCATCAGCCATTTTGAAGTCATTGGGAGGTACCAAGAGTTTTGGGCCCCCCCAAGTATAATTCTGTGGTTCCTGTTGGTACCTTCTATGGATGGTAAAAGCACTCCATTTTAATACCTAATTCTAGCACTATACAAGGGAGGATGCTCAGAAGTTAGAAACTACATCTGCATATATACAAATAAAGGAATAATAGAGCATTGAAACTACAGAGAAACAGTGAATAATGACGAGTAAAACCTGTGTCTGAAAAAGAGAAGGTAAAACAAAACCCAACCAATCACGTGGGCCACAGCCGAGAAGTGCAGTACAGTACCGCAGCTCTGTAATCAGGCAAAATTGTCCAGATCATTACATCTTTAACCATACTGTAGGCATCCAAAAAGTAAATTAAATCTCTAACCGCATGTATTTATAAAACACTAAAAACTAAATGTAGCTACAAAACTATAAATCGTAGAGGACCTTGTATTCAACAGAAGAGCCGAGCTCAGTGAGCTTTGGACAGGAACTGGTGGTTGAAGCAATAGATGGTTGTGTGTATGTCCCTCGCAAAAGGCCCATTGCAATGGCTTTGTATGCAGCTTCCGATGGATGGAAACCATCCCACGAACCATACTTGTCTGGGTTATCACACACCTTGTAATCTCCATATCCACAGGATGCAGAAAGGGACACACCATAGGGTCCTTCTCCACCGCAGCAAGCCACCAAAGGTTCCTCGATACCTAAACCACAGTGATGGCAATGTGAGCTATGTATTTTAGGAACACAATAAGTTATGTTATGTTTATTGCTACTGCACATAATGTATTTACACGATGCTGGCAATGATAGCAGTGCATATATCAAATAAAAGTAGAAGAGGATGCTAAATGATGTTATCCTTTATCACCTTGTGTTCTTGTTTTACCTACCGGCTACCAAATTCAAGCTATTAATAAATAATGGTAGTTCAGAAAGCTTATGATATCTAGTTCGATAACACTTGGTACTGGTACTTAATTAGAAACCTAATCATACAATCTTCTACTTGGCAGCCATATTTCATTTTCCTATAGCTAGATTTGTATTTCTGCCTGCCTAATCTGGAGCTGTAACATCCAGCTCCACTTTGGATTCTACTATGAAAAACAGAAGCAAGAACTGACAAATAGCCTACTATCAACTTCCACAGAATTCCAAAAGGTTGGTTTTATTTTTCCTAAACATGTGAAATGACTGAGTTACTTAAGATGCATCAGGAACATGTGCATAAGTTCAATGCCTAAAAATCGCTTCTCTAGTACGGCATATATATCTTAAAAAGGCAAATATCTTAACTCACCAAATCGTTCAGGGGAAAGGAAAATTTCCATTGCAGCTCCATAATAGTCAGCATAGATAATCGTCACACCAGGATGAAGCTTGCGCAACTTCTCCAGTTCTTCCAAGAGAAGCTTGTTGTGGTACTCTGAAAATTCGTTCATCCACCTGAGGCAACCTGTCTCTGGCTCATAATCTTCTTTGTCATCACTCTTGAATATCAACAGATATTTTGGGACACACCCAATTGGGAGGTTCCCAGGAACTACCAGAGTCTTGGCTCCTAGCCCAATCAGTTTCTGCAAACTCCAATCAGTTACATTACTATCTATATACTATGTCAGCACTCAGCAGCAGCAACAGATAAAATGACACAGATGCTCACGGTGATTGTAGAAGAAATTTTGGCAATGACACTTGGTGTGAATGAGCGGATCTTTTCAATCGGCACTCTGGAGAGGAGAGGTAGGTTGTAGTCATTGCCCCCAATTTCTCCGACCATGAAGAGGGATTGGCTCATGATGTCTGAGCAACCTGTGCAATAAACAGAGTTCTGAATTAGCATGTAAAATTACAATATCAAAAAGATTTAAAGAACTGACAGAATTACAGCATTTCTAGTAGTTAAGCATTGATAGTCCCAGCAAATTACTGTTATATTGATATTTTGTCCCGTTACAAGTCAGATCTATTCATAGTAATAGGCTAATAGCTTCCTTAGCAGAGTAGCGGATTGCTTGTGCACAGCAATTATATCGAGTGAAAGTAGACTCATTTGGTTGAATGGCATTCTGCTATTTGCCAGTAATTTTGTAACTGGTATTCCAAACAATTACTCTAAATAAGCAGCAGTTTCTTTCTGGTTGTGTTGCAGCACAATGCCTCCAGGGACTAAATAGTTTATTTCACGAAATGTCCCATTTCTGACCATAAGTTGTCACCTTCGGGGAACAGTGTTATGGTGATTTGAGGCGCCAAAAGAAAAACTGAAGCAGAAGAATGCTGGGTCACGTCTTCTGATGATATGGACTGTTGTAACAAACTCCTTTCCTCTTAATGAAAAACTTGCGCTATGGTGCATATTTGCGAAATAAAAAGATATGGACTGAATTTCAGTTCAGGTTTTGACAATGACTGATAATGATGAATTATTTTGCCTATATCACCTATTTCTTCTCTTTAGACTTGGAAGGATAACTTTCAACAATTCAAACATTCGCTATCAACAACTTTGCATCGCACGTGCACCTTTCTAGTTCCATCGCCAGACACCTGTACACCACAACTTATATATCGAACTTTTTTTTTTGTTCATTTTTTGCTATATGTTATATGCTAGTACTTTCCCCACCTACTACTAGAATTTCTCCTCTCCCAATAGCAGTGGAATTGCAAAGGTCGGGTCGAAGGTAGGAGGATGGACTCGAGGAGGTAAAAGGGAGCAACCATACCGGAGCGGCCGCTGGGGCAGAGGAGCTCAAGCACCTGGTGAAACCACTTCATCTCCAAGTCTAGGTGCACCCGTCCGTCGCCGATGTCGAAACCCCTGGAGCGGAAGAAGTCCGGGCCGAGCGCCGTGGCGCCGCCCACGGCGAAGTTGGCACCGCACGCGAAGTCCTCCGCGCGCCGGCCGCTCAGATACGGCCGCACGAACGGGAGCCCCATCGTGTCCGCTGCAGTCGTGCGCCAAATCTCAATCAGTACTACCGGTACCAAGCAGGCAAATTTGACTGAAACGATCGGGGTGTATGTAGTGTACCGATGAAGTCGAGGACGAGGCGGCCGTTGGAGAAGCGCCCCGTGGCGCGGCGGAAGAAGGTCTCGCCGTAGGGTTGCCGGAGCGCGGGCTCGCCGGAGTTGTTGCCGTAGTAGAATCCGTAGTTGCCGGTGTCGGCCAGCGAGTCCCCGAAGCTGAACACGCGCGGGTAGCACGCCGCCGCCGGCTCCGCCCCAACTACGACCACTACTAGCGCCACAGCCGCCGCCGCTGCCGCTGCCGGTAGGATCAGCTGTCTTCCTCCTCTGCCGGGGGCGGAGGACGCCATGGCCTCTTTCCCCGGCGGTATCACGTCGGCCGGCACGCGCGGCTCGAGGCGGCCGTAGAAGAATCTGAATTCAACGAGTGTGATTTGGGGGCAGGCAAGATGGCCGGCTGACTCTTCTGCTTTTATAAACGTCGTGAGTGCAAACAAACGGATGGACACGTGGCCCGCCGACTCTAGTAACGGCCTTGTGGGCCAGCATTGATGTGTGGCCCGCTAGACAGTGGGGATAGAGACTTGGAGCTGTCTCTCAAGTCTCATGTGCCGTGCCGTGCGTGCTCCGCTCATTTGAAATGGATGGCGTTGCACAATTCTAGGCAGCATTAATAAAAGAACAATTTAATACTTAATCTTACATACGAGTTGGGGTGCACGTAAAATGCGTTATTTTGTGCACACAAGACTTTTGGTACAGCAGTTTATCTGCCTGAGCCGGTGGATCTGCAAACACGCCACATATGAACTTTCAAGTTCAGCTTTGCTTCCTCCGGAGGTTTGGGCTAGAAGAAAGCTTTTATTTTAGCCTACTTTGTCCAGCAAAGCACCGACAATACAGGTGGGCTTGCTCCGCTTGTAAATACATTAGACTTGTGTTCAATTAAGCATCTTTGAACTTTCACTGTTAATATCTTAATTAAATTAGTTACAAAAACATCTTAATTAGATTATATAAGTGACAACATAAGATTAACGCTACTTTATTTGTTATAAAAGTATACTCTCCTAATATATAATTCTTCTCGTTAAGATAATACTCCTTCTGTCCTAAATAAATCAATTCTTAAAATTTGTGTCACCAAACTCAAACTATCTTAAATTTGACTAAGATTATAGAAAAAAAATAGCAACATCTAGATAAAATGAGCATATTATGAAAATATATTCTATGATATATCTAATGATACTAATTTGATGTCATAGATCTTAATTAATGGTTTTTTTTTGAAATATGATCAAAGTTTAAAAAGATTAACTTAAGACAACTCTATGAATCTATTTATTCAAGGACAGATGGAGTATAATTTAGCACCCTTACATAAACTTTGAGCTAAAGAACACACTTAGTAGGCACGTTTGAGATTGCATTTTGAGATTAAGGAGTGATCTATCGTATTCCTTAGTCAATTGTGACCTAATGTAGGTTGCCAGCAAGCAACTGAACCTCAACTATTGAGGACCTTTTCACCTTCATGCATTGTGGCCTAATGTTACACTAGATTCTTCAAATCGTACGTTAGCCAAACATGTTATTGTGTCCTAGAATAGCTTCTTCATCAACAATTGAGGACTTCTTCACCTTCATTAATTGTGGCATAACGTGAAACCCGCTTCTTCAAAATTGGTTTAAGCAGCGGTGAGACCATAGGACATCTGGATACCTGTGTAGCTATTATTTTATTGGAAAGAGCGCTAGCGATGAGGCCATACGACACATAGATACTTGTGTAGCTATTATTTTACTGGAAAGAGGGCCCCTAACATAACCAATGCCCAAGCATATATGCAAATAACTAAACCTCGTTAAAGAATATCGTGTCTTAATATTTTTCGCACTTGTGTATTTTCTTCTATGTTGTTTATACTTCCACATTTTGGTTAGTGTATTGAAAACAATCTGGATTTAACTGTGTACTCTAACAAACATAGAGTAGCTAGGTTCACAAGTTATTAGTTAAACTTTACAACGTATGGCTTGTTCATATCAAAATGGAACTTATAGAAGTGGGCGAGGGAGTGCATACAATTAAATATATATACAAAATTATTACAGGTCGTAGAGGGGTTTGTATTCAGCAGAAGAGCTGAACTCCATAAGCTGTGGACATGAAGTGGTGGTGGAAGCGATTGACGGACTTGTGTAGGAACCTCGTAGCAGGCCCGTAGCAATGACCCTGTATGCAGATTCTGATGGATGGAAGCCATCCCATGATCCATACTTTTCTGGGTTATCGCACAGCTCATATTCTCCGAATCCACATCTTGTAGTTGGGGACACACCATAGGGTCCTTCTCCACCACAGCAAGCCACTAGGGGATGGTCGATCCCTGAACAACAGTTATGGCACACATTAAAAAAACAGCTATGGCAACGTTAACTATATCGCCAAGAAGAGTTTTTTTTTTTTTAAGCCCTTTCATGCTATGCATAGAATACATTTAAACTATTGTGGCAATAGGAATATCCAATAAAAAGGAAGGAAAGAATAATGCTAAGTGATCTACACTGCCACTGTATGATGTTATACAATGCTAATTATGTGCTTACTATACGTAATGATACTAGTTGGTATTCGGACTCCACGAGAAACATCAAACAAACTCCAATTTGCTAGTCAGCTAAATGCATCAAACACATTGCTCAAAATTGAAGTAAACAAACAGCAAAAATGAATCAAATTACATGTAAAGCATGGTAATTAGCAGTAACTAAAGGCCTACTTAACCTTGTGAACCTTCGTTTCCTAAATAAACAGTTTCTGAAAGGTTGATGGCATGAATTTATGTCAAACAATCTTCAGATAAGTAGAGATTAAATTTGATAGTAGAAAAAGGAAAATATCTGAGCCTACCATATTGTTCAGGGGAAAGGAAAATCTCCATAGCAGCTCCATAGTAATCTGCATAGATGATGGTTACTCCTGGATGGAGCTTGCGAAGCTTCTTAAGCTCCTCCACAAGAAGCTTGTTGTGGTACTGTGAGAACTCGTTCATCCACCTAAGACAACCTGTCTGTGGTTCATAATCCTCCTCCTTATCGCTCTTGAATATCATCAGATAGGTTGGGACACATCCAATAGGGAGGTTTCCTGGAACCACAAGAGTCTTGGCTCCTAGCCGAATCAATTCCTGCATACTCAACTCATTACCAATTACTATCTATATATAATGTTAGCAGCTACAACACCTAAAAGAAAACTAATGCTCACGCTGATTGTAGAAGAAATTTTCGCAACAACACTCGGAGTAATGGTGTGAATCTGCTCCATGGGAACTCCAGAAAGAAGAGGTATGTTGTAGTCATTGCCCCCGATTTCTCCAACCAAGAAGAGAGATTGGTTCATCATATCTGAGCAACCTGTGCAACAAACATGATTCTGAATCAGCATATAGAGATTACATCATACAAAAGAAAGTGATGAAGTTACTGAATTCCATGTTTTGATAAAACTGAGGCATTCCACAGCAGTTGGAGCGGGGATAAAAACAGGATGGAGAAATCCCGTACCGACCGACACCATTCATCATATTTACCGGTCATTTACCGTACTTTCAGTAAAATATGGAAACAGGAAAAAAAAAGAACAAGATAATCAGAAGGGTTTTCCTGACCGTATTCTCTGTTCCTGGTTTTATATAGGGGAAAGTTCCTCTTTTTATCCAGGAAAGTTCCTATTTTTCAGGCTCAAGCGCCAAACCCCATATTAGTAGCATTTAATATTTATCAGCTCAGTCAAAGCGCCAACCTTACTGGAGTCATGGGCACCAGTGCTTGTTCCCTTAGCAAGGTGGGATGAATGCTTTGCCTTGCGGAGTGCAGACTGCACAGTGCTAACTATTGCCTGCTGCTAGTGCTTTTTTTCTTCGGGTCAAGAGGCAGGAAACTCATACAGATGGCTTGGCCCAAGTTCATTCACAATCCTGGGAATTTGCTCCCAAAAATAGTGCCCCATGTTCGTTCACAGCAGATAGTTTGGCCTTCGCATTTCTTTCCTTTTTCATGTTCTTTCTTTACAGCTAATTATTCTTGTCCCAATGTAGATCATGATAATTAAAAAAATCGCTAGTCAACTTTCTAAGGAAATATGCATGCTAAGCTCACCATACCTCATGATTTGTGGACTTGTATGATCTTATATAGTTTGCTTGTGCCACCTGAATCTTGAAGTCATGGACTCATGCTCATGTGGTTTAGTGTCCCTGCTTTGAATTATAGTTTCCTGACCGAATTATTCTGTTTCTCATTTCCCAACATAACCATTTCTGTTTTCCTAGTCGGTGTTCCAATTCATGTTTCTGTTTTCGGTAAATTATGAAATCTAAAGTAGTTAAATGCTTTTCACAACTGTTCATCCCTAGTTGGAGAATTCACAAGCTACAATTGACTGTAGATATATGGTTTGGAACAAGTCAGATTGATCATACAATATGTTTTCAAGCACAGCAACAGATTTCTTGAGCACAACACGCTATGTCAAGAGGAAGTAAAAGCACTTGCTTTAACAGTTCTTTCTCACTAATTATTCTATATCAATTCCAAACAAGTGATATTATGAGCTCAACTAGTTATAACTTATAAATGCATATAGTTGATTTCTCGCCTTGCAGCATAACAGTGCTTGTAGAGATTTAACAGTTCATTTCACAATTCTGACCATAAGCTTGCCCACTGGAAGAACACTAATATTGGTGATTGTTCGGGTGCCATAAAATTAAAAATAAAAAATGACAGCAAAATGTTCTGCACGTCTTCTGCTGAAAATCGCCAATAGAATGGCTGATATGAATTGGCCAGCTATTTGTATTGGTTGAGCTGATACTACCAATCATTGATTTATTTTTATTGTGGAAGAGCTGGCAGGAGCTCTGCTAAGCATATATTTAACAGAGTATGGGGGACTTGACAAAACATAAATGAAAAATAACAGATACAGTTTCGAAGAAGAATTTTCAGTTTTTATGTTTTTTCATGTAAAACAAGTAGCGAAGATGCTTTCACATGTGTTTGACTCCCACGGTCTCCCACTTGTTCCAAACATCCAGTGGACCACACAACATCTTTCAGCTTCCATCTCTGAACTCCCCTGCACCGCACTGTATCTTCTAGAAATTGCTTTCTACTCCAACTTGCTAGTACTTTCCTCACCTACCACTACCAGGGTTACCAGTACTTGGGCATACTAAGCCGTCAACTGGGGAAGCATGGAACCGGAGGAGACGAGGAGGTGAAACAGGACATACATACCGGCGAGGTTGCCGGGGCAGAGTAGGTCGAGCAGGTCGCGAAACCACTTCATCTCCATGTCGAGGCCCACTTGATTGCCGATGTCGTCGAAACCCCTTGCACGGATTTCATCCGGGCTGAGCGCCGTGGCGCCGCCCACGGCGAAGTTGGCCCCGCAAGCGAAGTCCTCCGCGCTCCGTCCGCTCAGATACGGTGGCACGAACGGGAGGCCCAGCGTGTCCGCTGCGACCATGAGAATCCCAAATCTCAGATGCCAAATCAGTACTGCCATGCAATCTAATTGGTCAATCGGTCGATCAATTGTCTGGTACTAGCTCCGTAGTGTGGCTTACCGATGAAGTCGACCACGAGGCGTCCATTGGAGGCGCGTCCGGTGGCACGGTGGAAGAAGGTCTCGCCGTAAGGTGGCCAGAGCGCGGCGGCGCCAGGGCCAGAGTCGTTGCCGTAGACGAACGGGTAGTTGCCCGTGTCCGCCAGCGAGTCCCCGAAGCTGAACACGCGCGGATAGCAACCCACCGCGGGCGCCACTGCATCCAATAGTAGCACCACAACCGCCACCGCAGCCGCCGGCAAGAGGAGCCCTCGTCCTCCTCTCGCAGAGGCTGAGGAAATCATGGCGATTGGCGAATGAGACAGGGGAGACGGGGACGCCGTCGAGGAGGCCGAACGAACAATATAGACTTGTGTGGGGCTTATGAAAAAAAAAGTATAGACATGGGAGCCCTTATATATGAAAAGAAAATAGTCACGTGGGGAATGAGGTGTGGACGTGCAGTCAGTCACCAAACCAATATAGAAATGTGGCAGCTAACATGATTGATAAACCTACTCTCTGCTAGAAAAAAAATCTCTATAAGATGTGTGCAAGTTATAGTTTCTTAATTTTAACCATGTTAAAATACATATAACATTTACAATCTCTAAATAAATTTATTATAAAAAATATATTCAGTGATCTATTTAAAAATTCATTATGTATTACAAATATTAATACTTTTTTATCTATACTAGTAAATATGCTCGTGCGTTGCAACGGGATAAAAAACTAACATACTTCCATCACAAATGAATCCGTGGTACAAACTTTCTAGTGTTTATTTGATTCTTCAAGAATTGTGCTTCTGACTCTATTATACTTCATTCATCCTAAATTATAAGATATTTGATTTTTTTCTACCTCAAATTTGACCACTCGTCTTATTAAAAAAATTATACAAAAACAAAAAAATTTAAGTTATTTTTAAATTTCTTTTTATAATAAAACAAGTCATGATAAAAGAAATAATATTTTGCAAAAATTTTTGAATAAGACAAGTGGTCAAACTATAAAAAAAAAAGTCAAACGTCTTATAAATTAGGATGTAAGGAGTAACATTTAGCAACTGCAACACGACGAAGTGAAGTTCATGATGCATAAAATTACTTAATTATTTCATCAACAATTACAACTCTCATCCGACGCACTTGTTTGTAGTACATATTTTTAGTTCCCTAACTAGGGTCTATTTCAATGTATCCAATTAAAATTTAGTTAACTAAAATTTTAAAACTTTAGCTAACTAAAAGTTTTTTAGCTAAACTTTAGGTGAGATGTTTGAATGTTTCAACTAATAGACTCAGTTAAATTTTAGTTGAAGTAACTAAACCCAGCTAAGTTTTAGTTCGTCGGTTAAAGTTTAGTTTGTGCATTCAAACATATCTTTAGAAGTAGTTGTTATTATCGTTAATTGTCTTTAGCTAGCAAACTATTTTCTGGTTCATTGCAAAATAGAAAAAGCGAAAGGGCTGTTTGCTGCCACGTGCTCCTACGGGCGATCATCTGTCTTTATCCACTCACCTTTCTTCTTTGCCAGAATTCTCTCTTGTGCTCTCTTTTTCGAGACTTCAACGCATTCTTCTCTTTCTTCTTTTAACATTTGCCTCTTTCTTCTACTCTATTCACATATTTTGAGGGCATCTGCAACAGTGGTGTTAAAATCGCCAGCTAACACAGAGCAATTAATAGACATGTCCATACATCAGAATCAATTAAGGTTACCTTTTTTTCTCTCTTCATATATTCATATATCTGATTGGCAGTTGGAATAAAAAAGCAGCAACCTGATCTGCAGAATGAGATGAGGATTCTATATTACAAGCTCTTCTGTGACACTTTGACCACTACATTTTACTAAGACTTATCATCTCACATGGCATTATAAAATCTAATAAGTTTGTGATATTAGGAAAGAATACTTCAAGATAAATCCGCACGTATGATTTTCAAGTCGTAATTTTGACCGGAGAAAGCATATAATGAACCAGAGACTTCCAAAACTGTTGTTGCATGCACAATTTTGTTCACCATGTAGACATCACGCAAAGGAAAATCGATGCCGTACTACAATATGGTGAAGACTTAGTTCAAATCAGAAGTGGTACCTGCAATTGTGTCATAGCACCAGAAACCAAATGTACATTCCATGCAAATTCATCCAGTGTGTGAAAACATATCCAAAGCCAATATAGCCTCAAATATTACTCTATGTATTAGGCCTGTTTAGATGCACCCAACTAAAATTTATCTAGCAAAAAATTTAAAGTAAAACTTTAACTAGCTAAAAATTCTTTAGCTAAACTTCAGCTAAAGGTGTTTGGATGTTCCAACTAATAGACTCAGCTAAATTTTAGTTGACTTTAGCTAAATTAAAGTAGCTAAACCTAGCTAAACTTTAGCTAGTCTTTTAGCTAGGCTATTTGAATGTCTAACGGCTAAATTTAGCCAGCTAAAATTTAGTTGGTGCATCCAAATAGGTCAAAAGGTCAAAATATTTAACCACACGATCAGGTAATAACATAATCCATTTTAGAAAAGGGATAAAAAAAAGACACCTTCAATGGATTTTTGCCTTAAAAAATGTGCCTTTCCTCAATTGGAAAGATGCATAGCTAGATCAAATTCACCTTTAAATGTTTTCTTTTACTAAACAAACAAAAAAAGTAGGATTCAACCATGCAACTGAACAAGCCAAGAAAAACCATCGACACACAGAAGAGAAAGGAAAAGATGAACTAGGAGTCTAGGATAACCATCTGCCATTAAGGAAAAGAGTGGCACAATGCAGCACATAATTGATAAGACGATGATACCGTGTATCATAACTGCGACCATAAGAAGTAAATATGCATGTACCTTGGACGCAAAGAATGGAAGCCCTGTTATAGTTGATTGAACAAAAGAGCACTCAACGATATCCGGAATTTCTTCTCTCCTACCACTATAATTTCTTCTCTCCCCAACAACAGTGGAATTGCAAAGATCAGGTCAAAGGTAGGAGGATGGACTCGAGGAGGTAAACCATAGCGGAGTGGCCGCTGGGGAAGAGAAGCTCAAGCAGATCGTGATACCACTTCATCTCCAAGTCCAGGTGCGCCCGTCCGTCGCCGATGTCGAAACCCCTGGAGCGGAAGAAGTCCAGGCGCCAGGCCGAGCGCCGTGACGCCGCCCACGGCGAAGTTGGCACCGCACGCGAAGTCCTCTGCGCGCCGACCGCTCAGATATGGCCGCGCGAACGGGAGCCGCGTCGTGTCCGCTGCAGCCGTAGGATCGTCTTCCTCCTCTACCGGGGCCGGAGCCCGGAGGACGCCATGGCCTCTTTCCCTGGAGGTATCACATCGGCACTCGCGTGCTCTGCTCATTTGAAATGGATGGGCCTGCACAGTTCTAGGCAGCATTAATAAAAATCAATTTATAATACTTAATCTTACATACGAGTTGGGGTGCACGTAAAATGCGTTATTTTGTGCACACAAGACCTTTGCTACAGCAGTTCCTGCCTAAACCGGTGGATCTGCAAACACGCCGCCGCACATGGACATTCAGTTTCAGCTTTGCCTCCTCCGGAGGCTGGTCTAGAAGAAAGCTTTAGCCTACTTTGTCCCAGTTCGCAGCAAAGCACCGACGATACAGGTGTAGTTGCTCCGCTTGTAAATACTACATTAGATTTGTGTTCAGTTAAGCATTTTCGAACTTTCATAATTTATATCTTAATTTAATTAATTTAAAAAACAACTTAGGATGTGTCCAATATAGAATAGCTCCACTGTATGAACCTGGAGTGGGCGAGGGAGTACATATACAACTAAATATATATACAAAATGATTACAGGTCATAAAAGGGTTTGTATTCAGCAGAAGAGCCGAGCTCCATAAGCTGTGGACATGAACTGGTGGTGGAAGCAATTGACGGACTTGTGTAGGAACCTCGTAGCAGGGCCGTAGCAATGGCCCTGTATGCAGATTCTGATGGATGGATGCCATCCCATGATCCATACTTTTCTGGGTTATCGCACAGCTTATATTCTCCGAATCCACATCTTGTAGCTGGGGACACACCATAGGGTTCTTCTCCACCACAACAAGCCTCTAGGGGATGTTCGATCCCTGAACAACAGTTATGGCACACATAAAAAAACAGTTATGGCAGTGTTAACTATATCGCCAAGAAGAGTTCTTTTTAACCCATTTATATGCTATGCATAGAATACATTTATATTTGTGTAGCAATATGAATATCCCCAATAAAAAAGAAGGAAAGAATGGTGCTAAGTGATCTAAACTGCCACTGATGATGTTACACAATGATATTAGGACTCCACAAGAAACATAATCAAACAAACTCCGATTTGCTGGTCAGCTAAATGCATCAAACACACTGCTCAAAATTAAAGTAAACCAACAGTGAAAATGAATCTAAAATACAAGTAAAGGATGGTGACCAACAGTAACTAAAGACCTACTTGACCTTGTCAACCTTGGTTTCCTAAATAAACAGTTTCTGAAAGCTTGGTGGCACGAATTGTATTCTGTCAAACAACCTTCAGATAAGTAGAGATTAAATTTCATAGTAGAAAGTAAAGGAAAACATCTGAGCCTACCATATTGTCCAGGAGAAAGGAAAATCTCCATAGCAGCTCCATAGTAATCTGCATAGATGATGGTTACTCCAGGATGGAGCTTACGAAGCTTCTTAAGCTCCTCCACAAGAAGCTTGTTGTGGTACTGTGAGAACTCGTTCATCCACCTAAGACAACCTGTCTGTGGTTCATAATCCTCCTCCTTATCACTTTTGAACATCACCAGATAGACTGGGATACATCCAATAGGAAGGTTTCCTGGAACCACAAGAGTATTGGCTCCTAGCCGAATCAATTCCTGCAAACTCAACTCATTACCAATTAATATCTATGTTAGAATTTCTGATTATTGAATAATGGGCTTAACCCTAGAGGGGTAGCCATATAGTCTCATACATGGGCCTCATGGGCTTAGCCTCATGAGTCTAATACACACATACTCCAACACCCCCTACGATTACTGAACTACCGGCGCAATGGAGTTCCAGACTGACATGAAAAGAAGTACACACACGAGCCCCCCTCCCCCACGCACACAACTAGCCACCGGTGATGTTGAGGTCGGAGCGAAACTCGGTGAAGGCCGAGGTTGGGAGGCCCTTAGTGAAGATATCGGCGAACCGGGAGGTGGTTGGTACGTGGAGGACCCGCACCTCGCCGATAGCAACCCGATCACGGACAAAGTGAAGGTCGATCTCCACATGTTTGGTCCGTTGGTGCTGAACGGGGGGTTGGTGGAGAGGTAGACCGCACCGACGTTGTCACAAGAGACCAACGTGCTCCGGTGGAGAGGGCTATGGAGCTCTCCAAGGAGCTACCGGAGCCGAGGGCCTCGGCCACGCCGTTGGCGACGCGGGTACTCGGCCTCGGCACTGGAGCGGGAGGCCACCGGCCGCCGCTTGACGACCAGACACCGTGATTGCTGCCCAAGAAGACAACGTAGCCGGAGGTGGAGCGCCGAGTATCCGGGCAAAATGTTTCCCCGGCCGGCGTCCGTGTAGACAACCATCTCGGTGGAGCAAGCCATAGTCAACGAGCACCCGGAGGTAGCGAAGAAGACGCTTGAGAGCAAAGTGAGGTGAGGCTCCCCGGGATCATGCATATGGAGACATAACCGCTGAACTGCATAGGTGATGTCCGGCCGGGTGAAGGTGAGGTAATTGAAGTGCACCAAAGAAGACTCCGATAAGCGATGGGATCTGCCACCGGTGGACCCTCGGTCTCTCGACGCTTGCCCCGTGTGTCAACCGGAGTGGAGCGGGGGTTGCGGTCGGTCATCCCAGCCGCTCCCAGGATATCAAGAGTATACTACCGCCGGTGAAGAAGTAACCCCGCAGGATGGGGCTCAACAAAGGACCCCAAGGAAGTGGTGGAGCACACCCCGGATCCTTCATAGCAAACTCCCGCCGAAGAGAGGTGATGATGCGGCGTAGAAGTGACTCACTAGAGGTCGTGAGGACAATATCATCAACATAGAGCAGCAGTACACGCGGTCTCGGCTCTATGGTGATAGATAAACAATGATGTGTCGACTTGGCCTCCACAAACCCCGGTGTCGGGGGAAAGCAAAGAAACCGATGGTTCCACGCCCTCGGGCCCGCTTGAGGCCGTAGAGAGACTTGTTGAGCCGATGCACCATGTCGGGTGAGAAGAATCAACAAACCCCGCCGGCCGATCGCAGTACAATCGCCTCGAGAGAAGACCATGGAGAAAAGCATTCTTGACGTCCAACCGATGCACGTGGCCGAGAACGAGTGAGAGCCGGTGAGAGCACCGTGCGGACGGTGGCCGGCTTGACCACAGGGTTGAAAGTCTCATCATAGTCGACCCCAGGGCGCTGAGTGAAGCCCCGGAGAACCCAAAGGTGAGCCTTGTACCTCTCGAGAGTGCCATTAGCCCGGCGCTTGTGTGTCCGATCCACTTACCGGTGACAACATTGGAGCCCGGCGGATGGGGCACCGGATCCCACGCCCGGTTGGCGAGGAGGGCTGCGTACTCCTCTTCCATCATCGCTGGCGCGCCGCGGTGAGGGTCGGACAAGGCCTCGCGGACGGAAGAGGGTACCGGAGAGACCTCATGAAGCGCCGGGCATCGCCGCAAGAGCCCGGGCCGCGGGGGTACCGGCCGCGTGTCGTGTCACCATATGGTGAACATGACGCGGGTGTCGGTGAAGACGCAGGGGTGGTACACCGTCGTCACGGTACCTCTGGCAGCGGGGGCGCCGGGCGGCGGGCGCGTCGGCCGGGCGGGGAGGAAGCGCCGGTGTAGTAGATGACCCCGGGCGCGAGGGGGCCACCGGCAGTGACGGGCGGCGCGCTGGCCGGGCACGGCGCTGGTAAACGAAGCGCCCGGCTGCGCGGCGCATTAGTGGGGCCGAGTCGATAGGCCGACCCGCCAGTGCGATGGACGGGGCCGCCCCGGAAGACGGCGGGCGGCGGTGGCGCGGCGCGCAGCGCGCACGGCGCCGGTAAACGAGCCGGCTGGACAAAGCGCCGCGTGGTGCCGGAGTCGACGGCCTGGGACCCGCGTCAGGTGCAGTGACGGGGGCCGGCCCGGAAGGGGACCCCTCGATGCCCGGGCAGGGAGCAGGGCTAGAGGAGTCACCGGCAGGTGTCGAGCTGGGGCACGGTCCCGTCGAAGAGCACGGTGTAGTGGTACCTGCAGGAGACAACAGTAAAGGTGGCTCGACCACCGTGTCAGTGGGAAACAACAAGGAGAGGTCAGACTCCGGAGTGGAGGTGGGTGTGGTGGTGGTGGAGTAGGGGAAGACGGACTCATCAAACACCACATGGCGAGAGATGAGGACCGGACGAGAGGTGAGGTCAAAGCATCGGTACCCCTTGTGATCCGGGGAGTACCCGAGGAAGACACAGAGAGTCGATCGGGGAACCAGCTTGTGCGGAGCGGTGGCTGTGGTTTTAGGGTAACACGCACACCCGAAGACTCGAAGGTGATCGTACCGAGGAGGGGTACCAAAGAGAGCGTGGTGTGGTGTGGGAGCTGAGCAAGCAGCGGAAGGAAGACGGTTTAGGAGATAGGTGGCAGTGTGTAAACTCTTAACCCAGAAGCGAGCAGGGAGTGACGCCTGAAGCAGAAGGGTGCGCACGGTGTCATTGGTGGTGCGAATCATGCGTTCAGCCTTGCCGTTCTGAGAGAAGGTATATGGGCAAGACATACGCAACTGGACACCGTGAGAGAGGAAGAAGGCACGAGAGGTGGAGTTATCGAACTCACGGCCATTGTCGCACTGGACGGCCTTGATGGTGAGGCCGAACTGCGTGGACACCCAAGCGAAAAAGTGGAGAATCGCAGGAAAAGCATCCGACTTGGCACGTAAAGGAAAAGTCCACGAATAATGAGAGACATCATCAACAATCACAAGATAGTACTTATAACCAGAAATGCTGATGACAGGAGATGTCCATAGGTCGCAATGTACAAGATCAAAAATGTGGGCCGCATGAGAAGAAGAACTATGAAAAGGAAGACGAACATGGCGGCCCAGTTGGCACGCATGACACAAATGCTCATCGTGAGCCCGAGTACATCGAATATCGGAACTACGACTGAGCTGCAGCAGGGCATCACGTCCAGAATGGCCAAGGCGCCGGTGCCAAGTAGTGGAAGAGGTAGTGGCGGCGAAAGTAGCTGACAAATCAGATGGCGAAGAAGGCGAGGCAGACGCCGGGAAGCGAAGAGTGTAAAGGGGCCCCGTGCTATCACATCGGAGCAGAGGACGCCGGGAAGCCAAATCCTTCACAGTAAGACCAGAAGAGTCAAACTCCACAGAACAAGAATTGTCAGCTGTAAAACGACGAATGGAAAGAAGGTTGTGAACCATCGAAGGTGCAACAAGAACATCAGGAAGACGGCCGGATCGTGCCAGAGGACCGCGGTATGAGACGCGCGGGGCCTTGGCGAACCGGAGGAAGCGGCACCGCGTCGTGGAAGGGGACGCCACCGACGAGGCTGCTCCGCCTCGGCGATACGGGCGAGCAGGCGTCGGCCGCGGGCGCTCCCCGCCCCCACACGAGGGCATCGGCGCCGCAGACGCTGCCTCCCCCCCCGTCCCTTGGCGACAATCCGGGATGCCGGCGATGGCGGCGAGGTTGGTCACGGCGGTGGTGGGGTCAGCGACGGCGGTGGAGGAGGAGTGCCGGGAAGGAAGAGCGCCCCGCCCTTGTTGTGGCTGCGCGCTGGGTGGGGCTCTTTGCACGGGCAGCCACCGGCGGCGCGGGCTGGAGAGGAGGCTGCGTGCCGGCGGCCCGGGGCAGGCTATTTCTTTGCGACGCGGCGTGCCCCCACGGCGAGGAAGCCGCGGCTGCGTCGGCGTCGGCGTCGCCCGGCGCCCAGCGGCAGCGCCGCCACCGCCGGAGCCGCCCGTGCCCGGGCGCCGTGTGGCGCCAGCGCGAGGTTCTGCGACTCTTGGCCCGGTGGAGCCAGCGCCGCCCGCCGCCCGGCAAAGGCGGCGGCTTTGCGGCGTCTGGCGGCGCCGTTGCTGTAGCTCACGAGAAGAAGGGAGGGGTGGGAACCAGGTGTGTGCGCGCGCGGAGGGAGGAGGGAGACCGGCCCCGAGCCATGGTGGCGGCGGCGGCTGGCTGGGGATGGAGGGGGAGGGAGGAAGAAGAGGAACCCTAACCCTAGCTTGATACCATGGAATTTCTGATTATTGGATAATGGGCTTAACCTTAGAGGGGTAGCCATATAGTCTCATACATGGGCCTCATGGGCTTAGCCTCATGGGCCTAATACACACATACTCCAACAATCTATCTATAATGTTAGCAGCTACAACAAAGCTAATGCTCACGCTGATTGTAGAAGAAATTTTCGCAACAACACTCGGAGAGATGGTGCGAATTTTCTCCAAGGGAACTCCAGAAAAAAAAGGTATGTTATAGTCATTGCCTCCGATTTCTCCCACCAAGAAGAGAGATTGGTTCATCATATCTGAGCAACCTGTGCAACATTCTGAATCAGCATATGAAGATTACATCATACAAAAGAAGGTGATGAAGTTACTGCTTGCATTTCCACGTTTTGATAAAACTAAGGCATTCCGTAGCAGTTGGAGCTGGGGATAAAAACAGGATGGGGAAATCCAGTACCGACCGACACATTTTATCATATTTACCGGTTGTTTACCGTAATTTGAGTAAAATATGGAAACAGGAAAAAAAACCAGAATAATCAGGGGAAGGGTTTTCCTGACCATATTCTCTGTTCTTGTTTTTATATAGGGGAAAGTTCCTGATTTTATCCAGGAAAGTTCCTGTTTTTCAGGCTCAAGCGCCAAACCCCATATTAGTAGAATTTAATATTTATCAGCTCAGTCAAAGCACCAACTTTATTGGAGTCCTGGGCACCGGTGCTATAGCTCCCTTAGCAAGGTGGGATGAATGCTTTGCCTTGTGGAGTGCAGACTGCAGAGTGCTGGCTATTGCCTGCTGCTAGTGCTTTTTTTCTTTGGGTCAAGAGGCAGCAAACTCACACAGATGGCTTGGCCCAAGTTCATTCCAAATCCTGAGAGTTCGCCCAAGTTCAAGCATGGCAACGGATTTCTTTAGCGTAACACGTTATATCAAGAGGAAGTAAAAGCGCTTTTTCACTAATTACTCTATATCTATTCCAAACAAGTGAAATTAGGAGCTCAGCTAGTTATACAGTTGATTCCTGGTCTTGCAGCATGACACTGCTTGTAGAGATTTTTACAGTTCATTTAACAGTTCTGACCATAAGCTTGCCTACTAGAACACTAATATTGGAAATCGTTAGGGTGCCATAAAATTTAAAAAAATGACAGCAAAATTTTCTGTATGTCTTCTGCTGAAATCGCCAATAGTGACTGATATGAATTGACCAGCTATTTGTATTGGCTGAGCTGATACTATCAATCATTGATTTTTTTTTTTTTTTTTTTTTTTTTTTTTTTTTTTTTTGGTGTTGATGAAAGAGCTGGCAGGACCGCAGGAGCTCTGCTAAGCATGTATTTAATATAGTAGGGGGACTTCTAACTACAAAACATAAATGAAAAATGACAGATCCGGTTTGGAAGCAGAATTTTTAGTTTTTATGTTTTTCGTATAAACCAAGTAGCGAAGACGAACTTTCACATGTGTTTAGACTCCCACGGTCCCACCCTTGTTCGAACATCCAGTGCACCACATAACATCTTTCACTCTCATTCGAGAAAAACATCTTTCACTCTCAGCTTCCATCTCTGAACTCCCCTGCACCACACTGTATCTTCTAGAAATTGCTTTCTACTCCAACTTGATAGTACTTTCCTCACCTACCAGGGTACCAGTACTTACGTGGGCATGCTAAACTCGTTAATTGGGGAAGCATGGAACCGGAGGAGACGAGGAGGTGAAACAGGACATACATACCGACGAGGTTGCCGGGGCAGAGTAGGTCGAGCAGGTCGCGAAACCACTTCATCTCCATGTCGAGGCCCACTTGATTGCCCATGCTGTCGAAACCCCTTGCACGGATTTCATCCGGGCTGAGCGCCGTGGCGCCGCCCACGGCGAAGTTGGCCCCGCACGCGAAGTCCTCCGCTCTCCGTCCGCTCAGATACGGTTGCACGAACGGGAGGCCCAGCGTGTCCGCTGCGATCACGAGAATCCCAAATCTCAAATCAGTACTGCCACGCAATCTAATTGATCAATCGGTCGATCGATTGTTTGGTACTAGCTACAAAGTGTAGTGTAGGTAGCTTACCGATGAAATCGGCCACCAGTCGTCCATTGGAGGCGCGCCCGGTGGCGTGGTGGAAGAAGGTCTCGCCGTAGGGTGGCCGGAGAGCGGCGGCGCCAGGGCCAGAGTCGCCGTAGACGAACGGGTAGTTAGTTGCCCGTGTCCGCCAGCGAGTCCCCAAAGCTGAAGACGCGTGGATAGCAACCCAGCGCGGGCGCCACTGCATCCAACAGTAGCACCACAACGGACACAGATTGAGTGACTTTGCTTCGTAAAGTCACGTTGTAACTTTCCATCCAATCTCATACCTCCATTCAAGATCCGACGATTCCCAGGCAATCGCACCTGTGTTCCTGCTTTTCATGGAAGATAAAAGATTTTTTTCACGAATGCTGGCGGGAGCACGCAGGGTTTGCGCGGGACTTTGCGAGGCGCCCGGCCGCCCGGCGCCGCCCCTTGGCCTTCCTCCCAGCGCGGCACTCCTCCCATCCTGCACTGCCTTGCCACGTGGCGCCCCACGCGACGCCGCGGCTCGTCCCCCCTCTGCTTGGTGACACAGCGTGCAGGCCATCCTACGCGGCGACGCCGGCCGCTGTGCTACGCCGTCGCCGCCTGCCGGCCGTCCAGCGAGCCGCTGTGCCGGCAGCCCCACCCGACGTCCTCGCTTGCTGGCCCTCTTGACCAGACAGAGCTCACAACGACACCAGCAAGGTGAATCCTTTGTCTACCTCTGAAATTGCATCTAGTTTTTTTTTTTTATTCTGTTTATCTTGTGTGGCTCTAATTACTTAGATAGAAATTACAATATTATGCATTTGGTTGAGATTGTACACTGGAGTATGCTTGACGTAAGATGGATGAAAGGGAAGGTTTATTTTCTGATCTCAAATTGTATTGAACTTCGGTTTGCTACAGAATTTGACAAGAAAATGGTAGAAGTTCAGAAGGGGATACCTGAAATTGGTTTAAAATTCAGAAATCCAGATGAGGCTTGGCAGTTTTGGGTGGCATATGGGGGTCGTACAGGCTTTGATGTGAGGAAAAGATACACAAATGTTAGTAAATGTGATGGGAAAGTTACCTCATGCAGATATGTTTGTGCCAATAAAGGTCATCGAAGAAAAGGGCAAACTGATCATGTGACAAAGTGTTTTAGAGCTGAAACAAGGACTGATTGCAAAGCTCGGATGAGTCTTATATTGGATCGAGATGCAGGAATTTATGAAGTTACTGATGTTACACTTGAACACAATCATTTGCTTCACTTGCCTGAAACCCGTCACTTGATGACATCTCAAAGGAAAATTTCAGAACTCCAAGCTTTTGAAATTGAGACCGCTGATGACTCCGGAATTAGGCCAAAAGCTGCACATGAGTTGGCAAGTCGTCAAGTTGGTGGGCCACTTAACCTTAACTACACTTGTCGTGATCGCAAAACTTATTTGCAAACCAAGCGACAGAGAGAGTTGGCTTTTGGACAAGCTGGTAGTATGTTGAAGTATTTTCATGAAAAGATCTCCGAGAATCCATCATTCCAATATGCTTTGCAGGTGGATTGTGATGAGCATATAACCAATATATTAAGGGCTGATGCAAAAATGATCCTTGACTATGCATACTTTGGTGATGTTGTCACATTTGACACCACTTTTGGCACAAACAAAGAATATAGACCTTTTGGTGTTTTTCTTGGGCTCAATCAGTTCGGAGAAACAACTATTTTTGGTCTTTGCAATTCTCTTTGATGAAACAATGACTCATTTACATGGTTATTTGAGACCTTTCTAGCTGCTCATAATGGAAAACAACCTAAAACTATCTATACGAGATCAAGATGCAAAGAATGGCAAAAGCCATAAAGATAGTGTTCACTGAATCATACCATGGATTGTGCACATTTCATATAATGCACAATGCAGTCAAACATTTATCTCCAGTGAAGGGCCAAGAAAATGATGAGGATGAAGAGGAAGATGAAGAATCTCATATTCTCTCTGATTTTAGTGCTTGTATGTACGGCTATGAGGACAAGGAGACATTTCAACAAGCTTTTGATGCTTTGAGATCTAAAGTACACAAGCAAACTTGGTTAGATAGCATCTACAACGTCAAAGAAAAATAGGCCGAATGTTATATGAGAGATGTCTTCAGATTGGGAGTGAGAAGTACACAACTAAGTGAGAGCTTTAACAATGCATTAAAGAACCATTTGAAATCAGATTTTGATATTATTCGATTTTTGAAGCACTTTGAGAGGACAGTGGAAGAAAAAAGAGAAAAGGAATTGGAATCTGAATTTGAGGCAAGGAAGAAGATGCCAAGAAGACTAATGTGCACACCTATGTTGATGCAAGCAAGTCAAGTGTATACTCCAGTTATTTTTGAAGCTTTTCAAAGCGAATCTGACGATCGTTGGCTGCATGCACTAGAGTATTGGATGGAGATAACAAATACACAGTTTCAGTTGGAAGTTTACATGGTGATTTCAATTATGAAGATGAGCGCATAGTGGTAGTTGATCCTCTAAACCAAACAACTTCATGTAGTTGTGGAATGTTCAATAGGACTGGAATATTGTGTGCACATGGTATAAAGGTTCTTGATTTGATGAATATAAAGATATTGCCAACACATTATGTGTTAAAGAGATGGACTAGAGATGCACGCAATGGAAGTATCCTAGATAGGCAAGGAAAAAATGTGGTAGAAAATCCAAAACTAGAAGCTCAGCTTCGGTATAGAAATCTTTCCCACAAATTCCTCAATATAGCATACAAAGCAGCTAGCTGTCCAGAACGTTGTTTGTTGATAGACAATGCACTTGATTGCCTTGGTATACAGCTAGAGAATTTATCTACCAATGCTATGGATGAAAACACATGTAATGTCCAAGAAAATGTTGACCCAAATATGCAGCCAAGTGATGAAATTTTGGGTGCTGCAAAGCTGAAGAAAAAAGAGGTTCAGTCCGAAAAATTAAGGAGACAGAGAACTTGGTTGGATAAGTTACGCAAAAGTAAGCGTAAGCCAACTATATCTTCTGCAACAAAAAAAGAGAGAGCAAAGGTAAAATTGGCAACCTGCACACTTGTCTATGTTATTGCCATTCAGTTTTATATTTATATAAAAAAAAAACTTATTGACCTTTCATGGGCAGCAAGAAAAGCAGCGGCAAAAAAGCAAGGTGATGATGTCCCTCAGCCCCAAGTTGAATTGGAGAAAAATGACAGCAACAAAAAGCGTCGTTGTGGAATTCCAAGATTACAATGCCATTGGAAGTTTAGGCTGCTTTTTACTCGGCTCATAGCAGCCCCAACTTGTGATGCTAATAATCTTGAGTTCTAATATGCACGTAGCGAAAAGTATTTTGGACATTTTTAACTTAGTCTTTGTGGCCTAACTATAGTCTTTTTGCAGCCTAACTATAGTCTTTTGAGGCCTAATTGTACAAGTACAGTGGCCTATAGTTAACATAAGTAATCAGTTTTTAGCCTTGAGCTCTTTGATTTGTGGACTATGTGAAATCATCCATGACTTGTTACCGCTGCATGATGTTAAAAATATTCTCTATGTTTGGTGCTTGTGGACTATGTGAATGCAGTCCATAACTTTATTGAAAAAATATATTTTTAGTATTTATTGACTATGTGAAGACAACAGCTATTTTATAAAAAAATCAGACAGATTTCCATGTATTGTTGGTTCACGTGCTTTCGGCCGGATATGTGTGAATGCCTGAATGGTGTGAATGCACGAATGGTGTGGTTCGGAGTAATTCGGTGGCTGAAACTAGCAAAGTCTGAACTGATCGGTGATAGCTTGGGAATCGTTGGATCTTGAATGGAGGTGTGAGATTGGATGGAAAGTTACAACGTGACTTTATGAAACAAAAAGTCACTCAATGCGTGTCCGAATGAGATAGGGGAGACGGGGGACACAGATTGAGTGACTTTGCTTCATAAAGTCACGTTGTAACTTTCCATCCAATCTCACACCTCCATTCAAGATCCAACGATTCCCAAGCTATCACCGATCAGTTCTCGACTTTGCTAGTTTCAAACCGAATTACTTCCAACCACACCATTCGCAGTATTCACACATATCCTGCTGAGCACAGGAACTAACAATACATGGAAATCTGTCTGAACTTTTTATAAAATAGCTGTTGTCTTCACATAGTCAATAAATACTAAACATATATTTTTTCAATAAAGTTATGGACTGCATTCACATAGTCCACAAGCACCAAACATAGAGAATATTTTTAACATCATGCAGCGGTAACAAGTCATGGATGATTTCACATAGTCCACAGTCAAAGAGCTCAAGGCTAAAACTGATTACTTATGTTAACTATAGGCCACTGTACTTGTACAATTAGGCCTCAAAAGACTTTAGTTAGGCTGCAAAAGACTATAGTTAGGCCACAAAGACTATAGTTAAAAATGTCCAAAATACTTTCTCGCTACGTGCATATTAGAACTCAAGATTATTAGCATCACAAGTTGGGGCTGCTATGAGCTGAGTAAAGCAGCCTAAACTTCCAATGGCATTGTAATCTTGGAATTCCACAACGACGCTTTTGTTGCTGTCATTTTTCTCCAATTCAATTTGGGGCTGTAGGAAATCATCACCTTGCTTTTGCTGCTGCTTTTGCTGCTGCCCATGAAAGGTCAACAAGTTATTTTTTTATATAAATATAAAACTGAATGGCAATAACATAGACAAGTGTGCAGGTTGCCAATTTTACCTTTGCTCTCTCTTTTTTTGTTGCAGAAGATTTATTTGGCTTACGCTTACTTTTGCGTAACTGATCCAACCAAGTTCTCTGTCTCCTTAATTTTTCGGACTGAACCTCTTTTTTTCTTCAGCTTTGCAAAGACCCAAAATTTCATCACTTGGCTGCATATTTGGGTCAACATTTTCTTGGACATTACATGTGTTTTCATCCATAGCATTGGTAGATAAATTCTCTAGCTGTATGCAATCAAGTGCATTGTCTATCAACAAACAACGTTCTGGACAGCTAGCTGCTTTGTATGCTATATTGAGGAATTTGTGGGAAAGATTCCTATACCAAAGCTGAGCTTCTAGTTTTGGATTTTCTACCACATTTCTTCCTTGCCTATCTAGGATACTTCCATTGCGTGTATCTCTAGTCCATCTCTTTAACACATAATGTGTTAGCAATATCTTTATATTCATCAAATCAAGAACCTTTATACCATGTGCACAAATATTCCAAATCCTATTGAACATTCCACAACTACATGAAGTTGTTTGGTTTAGAGGATCAACTACCACTATGCGCTCATCTTCATAACTGAAATCACCATGTACACTTCCAACCGAAACTGCGTATTTGTTATCTCCATCCAATACTCTAGTGCATGCAGCCAACGATCGTTCAGATTCGCTTTGGAAAGCTTCAAAAATAACTGAGTATACACTTGACTTGCTTGCATCAACATAGGTGTGCACATTAGTCTTCTTGGCATCTTCTTCCTTGCCTCAAATTCAGATTCCAATTCCTTTTCTCTTTTTTTCCACCGTCCTCTCAAAGTGCTTCAAAAATCGAATAATATCAAAATCTGATTTCAAATGGTTCTTTAATGCATTGTTAAAGCTCTCACTTAGTTGTGTACCTCTCACTCCCAAACTGAAGACATCTCTCATATAACATTCGGCCTATTTTTCTTTGATGTTGTAGATGCTATCTAACCAAGTTTGCTTGTGTACTTTAGATCTCAAAGCATCAAAAGCTTGTTGAAATGTCTCCTTGTCCTCATAGCCGTATATACAAGCACTAAAAAATCGAGAGAGAATATGAGATTCTTCATCTTCCTCTTCATCCTCATCATTTTCTTGGCCCTTCACTTTGGAGATAAATGTTTGACCGCATTGTGCATTATATGAAATGTGCACAATCCATGGTATGATTCAGTGAACACTATCTTTATGGCTTTTGCCATTGCTGCATCTTGATCTGTATAGATAGTTTTAGGTTGTTTTCCATTATGAGCAGCTAGAAAGGTCTCAAATAACCATGTAAATGAGTCTGTTGTTTCATCAAAGAGAATTGCAGCACCAAAAATAGTTGTTTCTCTGAACTGATTGAGCCCAAGAAAAACACCAAAAGATCTATATTCTTTGTTTGTGCCAAAAGTGGTGTCAAATGTGACAACATCACCAAAGTATGCATAGTCAAGGATCATTTTTGCATCAGCCCAGAATATATTGGTTATATGCTCATCACAATCCACCTGCAAAGCATATTGGAATGATGGATTCTCGGAGATCTTTTCATGAAAATACTTCAACATACTACCAGCTTGTCCAAAAGCCAACTCTCTCTGTTGCTTGGTTTGCAAATAATTTTTGCGATCACGACAAGTTTAGCTAAGGTTAAGTGGCCCACCAACTTGACGACTTGCCAACTCATGTGCAGCTTTTGGCCTAATTCCGGAGTCATCAGCGGTCTCAATTTCAAAAGCTTGGAGTTCTGAAATTTTCCTTTGAGATGTCATCAAGTGACGGGTTTCAGGCAAGTGAAGCAAATGATTGTGTTCAAGTGTAACATCAGTAACTTCATAAATTCCTGCATCTCGATCCAATATAAGACTCATCCGAGCTTTGCAATCAGTCCTTGTTTCAGCTCTAAAACACTTTGTCACATGATCAGTTTGCCCTTTTCTTCGATGACCTTCATTGGCACAAACATATCTGCATGAGGTAACTTTCCCATCACATTTACTAACATTTGTGTATCTTTTCCTCACATCAAAGCCTGTACGACCCCCATATGCCACCCAAAACTGCCAAGCCTCATCTGGATTTCTGAATTTTAAACCAATTTCAGGTATCCCCTTCTGAACTTCTACCATTTTCTTGTCAAATTCTGTAGTAAACCAAAGTTCAATACAATTTGAGATCAGAAAATAAACCTTCCCTTTCATCCATCTTCTGTCAAGCATACTCCAGTGTACAATCTCAACCAAATGCATAATATTGTAATTTCTATCTAAGTAATTAGAGCCACACAAGATAAACAGAATAAAAAAAAAACTAGATGCAATTTCGGAGGCAGACAAAGGATTCACCTTGCTGGTGTCGTTGTGAGCTCTGTCTGGTCAGGAGGGCCAGCAAGCGAGGACGTCGGGTGGGGCTGCCGGCACAGCAGCTCGCGGGATGGCCGGGCAGGCGGCGTACGGCGTAGCAGCGGCCGGGCGCGCCGCGTAGGATGGCCTGCACGCTGTGTCACCAAGCAGAGCGGGACGAGCCGCGCGTCGCGTGGGGCGTCACGTGGCGAGGCAGTGCAGGATGGGAGGAGTGCCGCGCGGCGAGGAAGCCGCGGTGGCGCCGGGCGGCCGGACGCCTCGCAAAGTCCCACGCAAACCCTGCGTGCTCCCGCTAGCATTCCGTGAAAAAAAATCTTTTATCTTCCATGAAAAGCAGGAACACAGGTGCCATTGCCTGGGAATCGTCGGATCTTGAATGGGTCCAGCGATAGTGGTAGTTTGAGTGGCGGTGAACAAGGCGGCAAGAGTCAGAGCTTGCCTTTCGATTGGGATTGGTGAAGGACAGGATGGTACGATGGATGTCGTCATGTTGGGCAGCTCGGCTGGCGGCAAGGGAGCCACTGGCTAGGGGCATCAGGCCACGCATGAGGAAAATGATGGGGTTGACCGCAAGAAAGAAGACGGGGCGAGGCCACACTCTCCCACAGAGCTTGAAGGGTCGCGCTTTAACTCGGTCCTTTGAGTTGCTGCTGCATATCTACACTAGTTGAAAGTTGAAACTAAGTGAGCCCGCTCAAGCTGAAAAGTAACTGAGTTTTTAATCCAGCCATACTTAATAAGCAATTTTTATTGCATCCCTGGTCGCAGCTTGCAATGACAATACGCACACGACAGCACCGTCGAATCGTCGATTAAAAGGCAGAAAGCGCGTAAGAACTAGTAACATGTAATAGCTGGCGAAAAGAAGTCCTCGTGAGCAGAAAAAAAAAGGAACACGTTGGAGATGGAGCTGGCGCCTCCCTTCTCGCTCGGCTAAAACACAAGTTATGAGAAAAAAGTCTCTCCCAGTCGGCGTAAGAACAAGCCATATACTAGCAGGCTGCATACGAGTAAGAGGGATTATTAAATATTTTCTTTATAAAAAATTATAAGATGTTTGACTTTTTCTACTCTAAGTTTGACCATTCGTCTTATTCAAAAAAATTTGCACAAAAATAGTTAAATTTAAGTTATTCTCGAAGAACTTTTATTGATAAAGGAAGCCACGACAAAAGAAACGATATTTTGCAATTTTTTTTTTAATAAGACGAGTGATCAAACTTGTTGTCAAAAAAAGTCAAACGTCTTATAAATATCAGCTAGTTAATATAGTTAACCATAATGCTACCAGGCTGAATAGCTGGCTATAAATGACATGGCATTGGCTTACAGCCTGCTGCCAGCTGGGTTATTAACCTTGCTCTAAACGACCGGTTCAGCTCAAAACATACAAGCTATTTGTGCCTGCTGCTCTGCTGGAATTAATCCCTCGTGCAAGTTTCTGCCCTGTCTGGCAATAAAAGCCACCAGGTTTTTTATTGTATATATTGTAGAGTTCAAATCCTTCCACTTCCTCACAAAAGGAGCAGAAAAGGGTAGAATGAAATCAGAACATCCCGTAACTACAGGTTTCAATTGGTGCTATAATCTGCAAAATGGACTTATCTAGTTCTCATTTGCAAACTTGATGCCCTTCTCAATTGAAGACTTGAGCTCGCTCTTGAGCTTCTCCAACCCTTCTTTCTCAAAGTCTGACAGCTCGCCCAACCCAAGCACTTCCTCAACTCCATTCTTCCCAAGCCTCACCTGCAACATCAAAAGGCTCAACGTTTTGAATCTATGGCTCAAGTTTACCATTTCTACAGCACAACTGTATCACAATGAATACAAAGGTAAAAGTGCCACCAAGTACCAACAAGGAAGATACTAGATCTAGTTTGACTACTTGTTCACAACATGGCGTAGCCTGTACTCTGTAGTGCTAACTTTGACCAGTACATTTTACTAAGATTTACCATCTCAAATGGCATTATAAAATCTAATAAATATGTGATATTATTAAAATATGCTTCAAGATAAATCCACACGTATGATTTTTCAAGTCATATTTTTTACTGGGAAAGCATATAATGAACCACGGACTTCCAAAAACTGTCGTTGCATGCACAATTTTGTGCACCGTGTAGGTATCATGGAAAAGGAAAATCAATTCCATATTAACAATATGGTGAAGACTTAGTGCAAATCAGAAGTGGTACTTGCATGGTGTCATAGCACCAGACACCAAATGTACATCCCGTGCAAATGCATCCAGTGTGTGAAAACATATCCAGGGACACTATGGCTATAAATATCACGATCAACCATGCAACCATATCTGTGCAAATGTTTTGCTTTTAGTAAACAAACAAAAAAATAGGATTCAACCATGCAACTGAAAAAGCCAAGAAAAACCATCAACACACAAAAGAAAAAGGAAAGATGAATTAGGATAACCATTTGTCATCAAAACAGTGGCACAACGCAGTAGATTTTTTTTTCGTGAACAAATGCAGTAGATAATTGATCATAACTGTAACCATAAAGAAGTAAATATGCATGTACCCTGGACGCAAAGAATGGAAGCTCTGTTACAGTTGATTGAACAAAAGAGCACTCAACGATGTCAGGAACTCCATTGAGACCCTTCAAGCACGCATCTGCAAAAACAGCACCAGCATACCTGCAACGGTATGAAAATGTAGATTAGTATAAAACACATAAAGGCAAAAAATAAAAAACTAATTACCAAGACAGTAGTAAGAAATGTGCAGACGGCATAGTTTTTCTCCCTCATTTTTACTTACGCCATGGACAAGGTTGCAGAGCCCTTCCCAGCCTTCGCCTCAACAACTTCAGTCCCACCATCCTGTGTCCTCTTGGTGAGAGCCTTGATGTCTTCGTCAGACAATGCATTGGTTGCAGGGGTGGCCTATTTCAAATGAAACCTCCTCGAATCAGGTTCTCAGAGTTACAAGTTGAAAAATAAAAACACATTGTTTAGCCAGGCATCAATATTATGTTTCACAATGGATAAAAGGAAGTTAGCCAGAGGTAAGCTGTATTCATATTCCTATTCATACTAAAGCAAGGTATGAATGCTTCTATCAACAAACATTATCAACTAAAAGCAAGAATATGTACTCCACAAGGTAAGTGTTATTTGGTGTTCCCGAATCTGGACAGCCTGATATAGTTAACAACAAGTGAGTTTGGCTGTCCAACATCAAGTAATTCCAGCAAGAGATAGTATTTGATGCATAATAAACCTAGATGTTACTCTAGTAAATGAACATATTTTATTCTATCTCGGCATGATAGCCATACAAGGTATAATAAAATGTTATCGATTAATGGATGGAAAAAAAGAAGACACTACTCATTTCAGATCTCATTTATACTTTATAATTTATAATTTCTAACTGAGGATTTAATAATATGCAAGTCACGAAAACATTGATTTTAAAAAAGTATCAAAGCCAAGTTACCTGGGAGAACAATGGCAGGATGGTGATACCCGCATGACCGCCAACAACAGGGACATTCACATCTGGGGGTGGGGGTGGGGGACAGAGGAAGAGAGAGAGAGAAAATTGCTAAAACCATACTTCTTTAGTTCCACAATTTTGAAGTGAACCTTCGACTATTACCGGCAACTGGTAGATTAGCCTTCCCAGCATAGAAAGTCTTAGCACGAACAACATCAAGGGTGGTCACACCAAACAGCTTTTTCTCATCATATGTCCCTGCCTTCTTGAAAACCTCAGCAGCAATTGGTACAGTTGAATTCACAGGGTTGCTGATCATGTTGACAAGGGCCTAAGATACATAGATGCGTGACAGCGTAAGAGTCAAAATTGCACTGAAACATGGCACAGTAGTATGTTAACATATCATTCAGCATAATTTTAAATGTGTAATACATTATAGAGATGATTCTGGATGCACAAAATACTCAATGATTTAAAATAAATATTGGAAACTACATGTTTCCACCACATGGTAACAACAAATGCTGAGACTAATAGACGGCTACATAAATGAAAAATTGCAACAACCTTCACAAAAATGTTCCATAGCACAATAAAATACTAAAAATTTAGATAAGATGGCAATTTTAGCATAACCAAACGATGGTAACACTATGCTAGAGTGGAATAAGGAAAGTGTTCTCTCAAAATCCCGTAATGAATTCTGATCGACTTTTCCATTGGTACAGCCGAATGTAATGCCCAAATCTCGAACAATCATCAATAGAGGTATCTGTAATGAAATTAATCAAGCGAGATACAGATCTGCCGTAAGAACCTTACATTGGGGCAGTACTTGGCGATGGCGGCGCTGAGGTTCTTAACGATGCCAGCGTTGATATTGAAGAGGTCGTCCCTGGTCATGCCGGGCTTCCTCGGCACGCCAGCCGGGATAATTACCACGTCGGAGCCCTCTAGCGCTTCCGCAAGCTGTTCCTCTCCCATGAAGCCCTTCGCCTGCGCAAACCCAAAAACACAAGCTCCGTCAGTACTACACAGACCCCGCTGAATCGAGTGGCAGAGCGCGTGACGAGGAGGGCGATAGTACTAGGGCAGGGGAGTTGATGTGCGAGACGTCGGCCGCGACACCTGGGGTGCCGGCAATATCGTAGAGCGAGAGCGAGGAAACCAGTGGGTTGAGCTTCATGAGCAGCGACAGCGGCTGCCCGATGCCCCCCGCCGCGCCGAGGATGGCCACCTTCCGCTCAGGCTGCCCAGACGCGGAGGAGTAGCTCCGGCGGCGAAGGAGCTGGCAGGTGGACCTCATCAGCGACGGCCTCATTGTGGAGTGGGGTTTGGGTTCTGCGGCGGCCGGCGGGGCTTGAGATCTGGGATCAGAGGACGAAGGCGAAAGAGGCAGTGGGCTCGTGTCGGATGGGAATGAATGAGGGACTTGGGGGCCGGCTTGGGCAGTTGGGTTCCAAAACTTCCGTCTTTTTTTTTACTTTTATTTTAGTCTTTTTTTAAAGATAACCTTGCAATTTTCTAAGAGATTTTGGTGATAAGTTTTTCTTTGTAAAATATTATACGTAGAAGTATGTGCATAACTTTGCAACTTTCTAAAAAGTTAGGATGATAAGTTTTGGTCTGCAAAATATTATACATAAAAGTAGTTAACTAGTTATGTATTTCTCCATCTCAAATTATAAGATGTTTGACTTTTTTAATCTAAGTTTGACCATTCGTTTTACTCAAAAAAAAATTATGCAAATATTGTCAAATTTAAGTTATTTTTGAGGAACTATCATTAATAAAGCAAGCCATGACAAAAAGAATTGATATTTTGCAAAAAAATATTTAAATAAGACGAGTGGTCAAATTTGGTGTCAAAAAAAGTTAAATGTTTTATAATTTAGGATGGAGAAAGTACATAACTTTATAACTTCCTAAAAAATTATGGCCATAAGTTTTGTTTCACAAAATAATATACATAAAAGTTATGCTATAACTTTGTCATGCAGTAAGTTATGTGCTTAACTTCACCACACAGTAAGTCATATATTTAAGTTATTCTTATAACTTTGTAACTTTCTAAAGGAAGGAAAGTTGCGAAAATATATTTTTCAGACAAAAACGGAAAGTCACCAAGATCGAAATGAGAGTGTGTGGTTCTCGCACGGGATCATTTGAAATGTTTTTTTTTTTTTTTTTTTTGCGAATGGAAACGGAAAAGAGTTGGAATTTATTTTTTTTTTTCAAGACTCACTGGTGGGACATGTCTGTGATCAATCGCTGGATTAAAATCAGGTGAGTTTTCATGATTTAGTGGAGTCGTTTTTGAGGAGTGGCTATCTTTCTTTTGAAAGGGTACAACAGGACCTACACAACCTACATACTTCATGGTCACACACACATACACGTAAGGACTAAGTCCCTCCTTTTTAAAATATAAGACATTTTGTCCTTTGTAATTTCATAGTTTTTTCTTTGTTATGTCTAGATGCATAAATAAAAAGTATATATATGAGTGTATAGAATACCAAAACATCTTGTAAATTTGGGTTTTTGCATCGGGAAAGCACAAATTTTGTATAAATGAAATGGGGGTTCCCCCCTGCCGACTGGCGCCGACTGGTTCCCATAGAAACCGGGCCCAGAGAGCTCGGGGTAGGGTTAGAGTCGTCTGTGGGCTGTGGCATTCGCCCAAACTCGAGAACGCCCAAACCCCTCCCGATGCCGCGTCCAAAGCGCCCGCCGCCCGGCTTCACCGCGGAGCCCAGGTACCCGCGGCAGCGGACGGCGGCGGCGGCTCCAGCTTCCGCTTCGGCTCCGTCTCCTGGGGGCGGCGCCGCCAGCTGCTGCGATCTCACCCGCGCGTTCGGGCGCTGCCGTGCGCTCCTGGACGACCTGCTGCGGCACGACGATGGGTGGGTTTTCGAGGCCCCTGTAGACGCGCGCGCCCTCGGCCTCCGCGACTACTACACCGTCGTCGCCGAACCCATGGACCTCGGCACCGTGCTCCGCCGCCTCGAGCGCCGCCGCTACGTCTTCCCAACCGCGTTCGCCGCCGACGTCCGCCTCACGTTCCGGAACGCCTTGTCGTACAACAACGAGGGCGACCCTGTTTACGAGAGCGCCGCCGAGCTCTCCGAGATATTCGAGGCCAGGTGGGCTTCCATCCAAGCGGAGCTCCCGCACCCGCCGCCGACGGACGCCGAGCGCATGGTGGGGTTAAACGACAAGCTGCCGCGGTCGCCGGTGGCCGGGGTCCTCGAGGAGCGGGATGGGCGCCTGCTGGACAAAAAGAGGAAGATGGCGGTCAATCTGGGCGAGGCTGATGCCGCGGCGCTGGAGAAAAAGAGGAAGATGGCTGTCAATTTGGTCCCACAGCATGGCGCCGGTCACGCCGATGTGAACCCCCCGATGCAGGTAATTCTTGCGGCTATGATGGTCAAGTTCACTCTTTGGTTTCGTGCTTTAGCATTCACTGGACATTGCGTTTACAGTTCAAGAATCTCTAGCAAACTTCCCCCAAAATGCAGTATTTTGGTTTTGTGCGTTAGCATTCACTGGACATTGCGTTTACAGTTTAGCGACCTTTAGCAAACTTTCCCCAAAATGCAGTTGTTTTCTGAGTGAGAGTCAGCGATGATGGCTATGTCTGATAATTCTAGGGAATTTCCCCTATTGAATTCTGGTTGGTGGCCCATGATCGCCTGTAGATTGAAAATTACTTGGACATGGGATCGAGAATTTTGCCATCTGTGGATCCAGGCACCCTTTCTGCAACTAGGGTTAGGATTGTAGATTATTGTCCACTGCTCAGGAAAAATGGATTTTCTGTTTTATTATGTTCCTCCAACCTGCTTGTGTGTGGAGTGAGAATATGGAATGGAAAATCCTTATGCAGTTTTTGTTAATAAGTTATGTTGGATAAAACTTGATCTAAACAAGCCATATAAGTGACTTGGCAGGAGTCAACAATTCTTGAGAGGTATATATATATTGTAGAATATGCTGAGTTCTTAATATCACCCAAAGCTCTCATGTAGTTGTGCTATATATTTTTATCCACTAGTGTCCAGTGTCATGCTTCGGTGAGCATACACTGTATGAACTTTGAACTTCCTCCTGAAGTGTATGAGAAATGAGTGTACGTAGTTAAAAAGCATAACACATCATGTTGGCTGGCTGATTTGATGCTTGAACTAACCTAAATGGCCATTTTTATTGTTGCATAAACTATAGCCTAAATGGCCATGCAAGAGTGCAGCTAGTGTAATATTCCTTCACAATTAGGCGCTAAAAGAATACTGACTCATTAATAAACTATAGAATAACATTTACTTCTATGTTGTATCTGTGATTGTAAACCTTTTATGGTTGTCAAACTCTTTTAATGGTTTTCTTGCAACATTCTTTTACCTCCTACTTGAGGTAAGTAGGTTGCCTTGTACGGGGGTTTCTTCCCCCCTCCTTTCTCTCTTCAATAAAGTCGTGTTGCTCTCTTGCATGTTTCAGGGGAAAAAAACTTAACTTCACATTTCTTCCCCTGTTTCTGATTTTATCCTAGTAACTTTGCCTGAATTAGTCATCTTAATTGTTACATGTATCAAATTGTTGCTGTATTGATTGGCTAATACATCTATACCCCTGTTTGTTCATGTATTGTTTGTTGCATGTAGCACGTAATAGTTGTGCACTAATATTTGTTGGAGTATGTGAGTGTATTAGGCCCATGAGGCTAAGCCCATGGGCGCATGTATGAGACTATATGCTACCCTTCTAGGGTTAAGCCCTATAATGAGAAATAATCAGAAATTCAGCATGGTATCAAGCTAGGGTTAGGTTTCTCTACTCCCTCCCTCCCTCCCAGCCGCCACCTCCACACGCGCCACCGCCGCCCCGCCATGGCCGGGCCGCCGCCCCCTCCTCCACCTCCGGCCTACTATTCTTACTTCCCCCCCTCCCCTCTTCTTCCTCGTGGGCGCAGGTGGCGAGGCCGCCAGGCCGCCGCCCGATAGCGCGCCGGCGCAGGCAGCAGCGGCCAGGGCGCTGGCGTCAGCCTTCTTACTTGCCCCGGCTTGGCCGGCCCCGGGCTTCGCGCCAGCGGGCGCGGCGGCCCGGCGCGCCGATGCCCGCCATACAGCGGCCGCCGCCCTTGGCGGCCGCCGGCCGCAGCGCGCAGCACCCATCATCCCGGGCGTGCAACAGCCAGCGCCTTGGTACCGCAAAGCCCCCGCTTGGGCGTGTATGCAGCCCGCCCGCCGGCACCTCCTTCCCCGCACCACCCCCACTGCCGCCGCGTCCCCACGCCGACTCCAACCTCATCGCGCCATCGCCGCTGCCGGATCGGCTGCTTTCGACGGGGAGGTACGCGTGCGTCTTGCTGCACTCGTGTGGGAGCGCGACGCGGCTTCTGCCTTCCTTGCCGTATCGCCGAGGCGGAGCAGCTTCTCGTCGGTGGCGCTCACTTTCCCGACGCCGGTGCCGCTTCCTCCGGCTCGCCGTGGCCCCCCGCGTCCTACACGGGGTCCTCAGCACGATCCGGCCCGATCCGCTCGTGTCGCAGCTCCACTACCAGGCCGGCGGGGTTCAGAACATTCGGAACCTAGTCCCTGTCGTCCTCGAGCCGGAGTCGCCCTCCACGCCCGGTGGCGGGACCTCCCTCCTTTCTCACCCTCCGGCCTTACGCCCTCGACGACCATGTCCTCCTCGACGCCTCGGTTGCGGCCCAGAACCCCCGGCGTGGCTCGCCTTGACAGCATCGTCCCCCCGTCTGGATCGTCGAGGACTATCTCCTCGAGCTCCACAACATTGTCCGCAACGCCCCCGACGCCCGCCGAGCCTGGCTGGCGCTCGAGGGCCAGTTCCTGGGCAATGCCGAAGCTCGGGCACTCCGTCTCGATGCGAGCTTCCGCAACTTCGTCCAGGGTGACCTCTCCGTCAGCGAGTACTGCCGCCGGATGAAGAATATGGCGGATTCTCTTGGGGACCTTGGCTGGCCCGTGGAGAACCGCATCTTGGTCCTCAACGTCCTCCGCGGGCTCAGCGATCGCTACGGCCACCTCTGCTCCGTGCTCACCCGGCAGCGGCCCTTCCCCACCTTCCTCGAGGTCCGACGACCTTGCCCCTCGAGGAGCTCACTCAGGGTGTTAAAGCTTGGGGTCCGCCTCTACGCCGGGGTACTACCTCCTCCCTGCCGCTGCCTCCCACCGCCGCGCCTGTCTCCTCAGCCGCCGTCCTCCTGGGTCCCTCCCTCCCGGGTCGAGCGGGGTGGTGGGGGGCGTGGTGGTCGCTGTCGCGGTGGCCGCAGGGGGGCCGTGGGGGTGGTCGTGGGGCCAATCCGGCTCCACCGGCTCCACCACCGCCACGAGGTGCTCCCCGGCCATCCTTCCACAACCCATGGTCGGGCGCATCTCCTTGTGGCCCTTCCAGGCTCCCGTGGTGAGCCTCGTCCGCCGGGCCGCCATGCTCGGCCTGGTGCTCCTGGCTGGGGTTTCACCACTGCGTTCGCCGGCGCCTCGCCCCGTACACGGTTAGGACCCGACGACCCCTCGGCACACTCGTTCAGCACTATGGGCCCGACACCTCCCCGTCGGTCCGCCCAGTGGGTCGCCGACTTCGGGGGGCTACTTACCACACTACCCCTAACCCCGGTATACTCTCGTCCGTCCACCCTCCTTCTTCCTCTCACCCTTCCTCCATCATGGTCGCAAATGGTTCATGTCTTCCTGTCACTTCTGTGGGTGCTACCGGCACTCATGGTCCCTTTCGTCTTCCTGATGTTCTTGTTGCTCCTTCGATGGTTCACAACCTTCTTTCTATTCGTCGTTTTACAGCTGACAATTCTTGTTCTGTGAAGTTTGACTCGTCTGGTCTTACTGTGAAGGATTTGGCTTCCCGGCGTCCTCTGCTCCCGATGTGATAGCACGGGGCCCCTTCACACTTTCGCTTCCCGCGTCTACCTCGCCTTCTTCGCCATCTGATTTGTCAGCTGCTTTCGCCGCCACTACCTCTTCCACTACTTGGCACCGGCGCCTCGGCCATCCTGGACGTGATGCCCTGATGCAGCTCAGTCGTAGTTCCGACATTCGATGTACTCGGGCTCACGATGAGCATTTGTGTCATGGGTGCCAACTGGGCCGTCATGTTCGTCTTCCTTTTCCTAGTTCTTCTCATGCGGCCCGTATTTTGATCTTGTACATTGCGACCTATGGACATCTCATGTCATCAGCATTTCCGGTTATAAGTACTATCTTGTGATTGTTGGTGATTTCTCTCATTATTCGTGGACTTTTTCCTTTACGTGCCAAGTCGGATGCTTTTCCCCGCGATTCTCCACTTTTTTTTCGCTTGGGTGTCCCACGCAGTTCGGCCTCACCATCAAGGCCGTCCAGGTGCGACAATGGCCGTGAGTTCGATAACTCCACCTCTCGTGCCTTCTTCCTCTCTCACGGTGTCCAGTTGCGTATGTCTTGCCCATATACCTCCTCTCAGAACGGCAAGGCTAAGCTCATGATTCGCACCACCAATGACACCATGCGCACCCTTCTGCTTCATGCGTCACTTCTGCTTTCGCTTACGGGCCGAGTTTACACACCGCCACCTATCTCCTAAACCGTCTTCCTTCCGCTGCTTGTTCAGCTCCCACACCACACCACGCTCTCTTTGGTACCCCTCCTCGGTACGATCACCTTCGAGTCTTCGGGTGTGCGTGTTACCCTAACACCACAACCACCGCTCCGCACAAGCTGGCTCCCCGATCGACTCTCTGTGTCTTCCTCGGGTACTCCCCGGATCACAAGGGGTACCGATGCTTTGACCTTACCTCTCGTCGGGTTCTCATCTCTCGCCATGTGGTGTTTGATGAGTCTGTCTTCCCCTTCTCCACCTCCACTACACCCACCTCCACCCCGGATCCTGACCTCTCCTCGTTGTTTCCCACTGACACGGTGGTCGTGCCACCTTTACAGTTGTACCCCCGCAGTCTTGCTACACCGTGCTCTTCGCCCAGGGCATCAAGGGGTCCCCTTCCGGGCGGCCCCCGTCCACGACGCGGGTCCCGGCCGTCGACTCCGGCACCACTGCGCGCTTTGCCCGGCCCGGCTCGTCTACCCGGCCCGTGCATGGGCAGCGCCGCCACCGCCGCCCGCCGTCTTCCGGGCGGCCCCCTGTCACCACGACACGGGTCGGGCCGTCGACTCGGCCCCCACTGCCAGCGCTTCGCCCGGCCCGGCGCTCGTCTACCCGGCGTCGTGCACGCCCGCTTATTGCCGCCGTCACCACCGGTGGCCCCCTCTTCGCTGGGGTCATCTACTACGCCCGGCGGCTTCCTCCCCCGCCCGGCGACGCCGGCCGCCCGCCGCCCGCCCGGTTGCCCCTTTATCGCGGCGCCGGTGTACCACCCACCGCTTCTTCACCGACACCCGCGTCATGTTCACCATATGGTGACACGACACGCGGCTGGTACCCTGCAGCCCCGGGCTCTTGCGGCGATGCCCGGCGACTCGCAGGTCTCTCCGGTACCCTCTTCCGTCCGCGAGGCCTTGTCCGACCCTCACTGGCGCCGCGTGATGGAAGAGGAGTACGCAGCCCTCCTCGCCAACCAGACGTGGGATCTGGTGCCCCGTCCGCCGGGCTCCAATGTTGTCACCGGCAAGTGGATCTGGACACACAAGCGCCGGGCTGATGGCACTCTCGAGAGGTACAAGGCTCGCTGGGTTCTCCGGGGCTTCACTCAGTGCCCTGGGGTCAACTATGATGAGACTTTCAGCCCCGTGGTCAAGCCGGCCACCGTCCGCACGGCGCTCTCACTGGCTCTCACTCGCTCCTGGCCCGTGCATCAGCTGGACGTCAAGAATGCTTTTCTCCATGGTCTTCTCACTGAGACAGTGTACTACAGTCAGTCGGCGGGGTTTGTTGATTCTTCTCGCCCTGACATGGTCTGCCGGCTCAACAAATCTCTCTACGGCCTCAAGCAGGCCCCCCGAGCGTTGAACCATCGGTTTGCTGCTTTCCTCCTGACACTGGGGTTTGTGGAGGCCAAGTCTGACACGTCACTGTTTATCTATCACCATGGAGCTGAGACCGCGTACCTGCTGCTCTATGTTGATGATATTGTCCTCACAGCCTCCAGTGAGTCACTCCTCCGCCGCATCATCACCTCTCTTCAGCAGGAGTTTGCTATGAAGGATCTGGGTGTGCTCCACCACTTCCTTGGGGTCACTGTTGAGCCCCATCCTGCAGGGTTACTTCTTCACCAGCGGCAGTATACTCTTGATATCCTGGAGCGCCGGGATGATGGACCGCAACCCCCGCTCCCACTCCGGTTGACACACGGGGCAAGTCGTCGAGAGACCGAGGGTACCCCAAAGGCGATCCCACTGCATATCGGAGTCTTGCTGGTGCACTTCAGTACCTCACCTTCATCCGGCCGGACATCACCTATGCAGTTCAGCAACTTTGTCTCCATATGCATGATCCCCGGGAGCCCCACCTCACTGCTCTCAAGCGTCTCCTTGGCTACCTCAGGGGTACTGTTGACTACGGTTTGCTCCTCCACCGGCGGTTTTCCTCCACCGAGATGGTTGTCTACACGGACGCCGACTGGGGCGGATGTCCGGACACTCGGCGCTCCACCTCCGGCTACGCTGTCTTCTTGGGCGGCAACCTTGGTGTCCTCGGGTCGCCCAAGCGCTAGCCGGTGGCCTCCCCGCTTCCAAAATACGAGGCCGAGTACCGCTGTTGCTTAACGGCGTGGCCGAGGCCTCCCGGCTCCGACGGCTCCTTGGCAAGCTCCATAGCCCTCTACATCGGAGCACGCGGCGGTCTCATCATGCGACAATGTCAGTGCGGTCTACCTCTCCACCAACCCCGTTCAGCACCAACGGACCAAACATGTGGAGATCGACCTTCACTTTGTCCGTGATCGGGTCGCCATCGGCGAGGTGCGGGTCCTTCACGTACCAACCACCTCCCAGTTCGCTGACATATTCACCAAGGGCCTCCCGTCCTCAACCTTCACCGAGTTTCGCTCCAGCCTCAACATCACCAGTGGCTAGTTGCGTCTGTGGGGGGGGCTCGTGTGTATGTGCTTCTTTTCATGACCAGTCTGAAACTCCGCTGCGCCGGTAGTTCAGACTGCGGGGGGGTGTTGGAGTATGTGAGTGTATTAGGCTCATGAGGCTAAGCCCATAAGGCCCATGTATGAGACTATATGCTACCCTTCTAGGGTTAAGCCCTATAATGAGAAATAATCAGAAATTCAGCAATATTTATTAGAATTACCAAATTGAGGATGCTGGATCATACATTATATAAGAACTCTTATTGGAATGTTTATTTTCTTTTTTTTTTTTCTCAACCTCTTTGTTTGACGAAAGGGATGTCACTTTCTTCCTCTCTTTTTTTCCCATCTTTTACGATCTTTTGAGGTTATGCATGTTACTAATCCCTAGAAACACGTTGCTTACTGTTTAAACTTTAAAGAAACCATAATCAGGGTCTGCCAAATTAAAGACCAGATGTTTTTACGTCCTAAGAATGTACAGCATATCATCAACTTTGTTAAGCAGTCAATGATAAATACAGAGGATCGGTCTCATTTGCTGAATGTTCTCTCACAGTTTGAGCCCTTTCTCCAACTTCACTCATAACATCCTAAGGGCTAATAGAGCAGCAACTGTTGATGTAGTATGCAGATCCAGTCGTATTGTTTTAGCCGTATCCATCTGATATTTTATCTGATGCCTCATCCTTTCTTGATCCTGTACTTTGTATTCTTAACACGCAGATTTAGTTGTATTGTTTTAGGCTTTTAGCAGTATCCATCTGACATATTATCTGATGCCTCATCCTTTCTTCTGGACTTTGTATTCTGAACAGGCAGGAGAACTTCCTGTCACTGCATTAAGAAGGAATAAAATTGGTATTAGGTTAAACTGACATGAAGCAATAATCTTTATATCCATGGGTGTGCGTGTTACTTTATACTTACACAATCTGCTGTCAATTTGTTACAAATTAAAGCAAGGCACGAATTCAGTCTCATGTGTCATGTCTCAAACTTGCAGTTTTCTTAGGCATTTCTCAAGAATACATTTGAATCATTACATAAAACTAGAAATAGAAATAAGTAGCAACTAGTTAGTGACAGTAAGTAATAAGAATGCTTAAGTGGCACGTTTTCAGTTTTCTAATTAAAAATTAAATCAACTAAATTAAATGAGCTTTGAATTTGTTGTATCAATAGAAGAGCATATTTTTCTTTTCTTTCGATTTTAACAATGCACATATAGTAGATTAAGCAAATTATGTGACATGTCATGTCATTTTGAGAATAATTGTTCCGATATAGGTTCTATAGATGAAACTGGAATGTGGACATTCATAAGGACTGCTTAACGTATTACAAATTTCTCTAAGCAATATATCATGCTTGACTGCACTGTATAACTCTCATATTTTCTGTTCAGAATTTTGTGGCATGTGTTATCAAAATACTATGCTTGAACGTAATCTATAAATCATTCATATTTTCTGCTCAGAAATTGTGATATTATATTATGTGCTTCCTGAGCGGCCTTACTTTATTACTCTTGTTATGTTGGCTTTGAAGACTTGAATGAATTTATATGACCATAATGAAAAAGGATAATTAATATTAGTTAATGGCATTATTATTAGATGGAGCTTCTTGAGCAGCCTTACTTTATTACTCTTGCTATGTTTTCTTTGAAGACTTGAATCAATTTATATGACCATAATGAAAAAGGATAATTAATAGTAGTTAATGGCATTATTATTAGATGGAGCAGGTGTGAATATGTATGTCACCACTAGGGATGCAGGTTCCACATGTTTTGGGTCATTGGGCCGACCAAGAACTTGATAAAATGAACTAAAATGGTAATGACACATTGACACCTAATTAATTTATGGGGAGAAATGAACTAAGTTTGCTGAAAACCACAAAACACCATTGCATACCCACTTGCATCCTTAGTCACCCCGTACAACTGATGTTGGGATCTTTGCAATGGAGTATATATGGCAAAATTATTATCTTCTCCATTCACTTGCTCCAACTTGTAGGTTCGTGCTATCTGAATGACCTGAGAGACAAGATCTGATTAGTCTGGTATCTTCTTGGCCTTTAAGGTCTAAATGAATTTTGCTTGATATTGAAAACAACTTTATGATCGTAATTTCAGATGGTGGAGATGTTCTAATTTCCGATGCATCAATTTGCACGGGGCACATGCTTTTTCAAGACTGTCAAAAGATTTTGTTTAGCTTTTAAATTGGAACGTAATGTTTATCCTCTTTAACTGCAGATCCATGAATGATGCCAAACTGGAGAGCCTAGCCTCAAAAGGCAACTCATGGAGTGTACTAGCTGATTTCTGTTCCTTCCCTTGTCAAGGTATCTTGATGTAGTCAATAGTTATCATAGATTACCTGTATTGGGGTTAAACTAACCCTTCGTGGTAAAAAAACAGTTATTTTTTTTGTATTGATGGAGATGCCTTGCTAGTTGTTGTATGTTGAAGATCAAGGGTATTTTGACCCTGAAATACTTCTGGGATCAGAGGGAAGAACGAGAAAGGTTTGCCTCATTATTCCATGGTGTCTGCAATGTAGATCTTGTTTCTTATACATATCTTTTCATTTATTATGAGGTGTTTTTACTTTGTCAACAATGCTCCATAGATTGGTTGGTGAATTAGAGTGGAAAGGTAACATTGCATACGTATATATTTTACGTCAGTAGTGCTATAATGGAAACCGGTGTCTGAAAGCCACTCGAGGGGTATATAAGAGAAGCAAGTACAGCCTCCATTTCTTTTCTCTTTTTTTTTTCCAGTGAGTTCTGAATTGTTTTGAACCTAGAGCAGTGGCTTTCTCGCATCAGCAGCTATCACGCGCAGCTGTCTGCGAGCTAACTGTGGACGGGGTTGCAACTTGCAAAGCTTCGGCGATGGCATGCAGCGGCGGTGCAGGGGAAGGGATCCATCACGCCATCCTCTGGTTCCTGTTTCCGGTCATGCTAGCTGTGCGCCTGTGGCCGGACCCGTAGCAGTGTCGCCGCTGACACTGGCAAGGAAAGAAAAGGCTACGTGAAATTCGCGACGGGCGCTCGACGGCTCTCCGGCGGCAGATCCGCGGCAATACGCCCCTCGAGCATTTCCACAACAGTTAGCATGCTGGGCCTCAGCTCCCGCTGGTGTTGGACGCAGCAGAGCGCCACCCTTACCAGCGTCTCCACCTCCCCCTCGTCCACAGGCTCCATGGTCGCGTCCACAACCTCCATGAGCTCGCCTCGCGCCATCTTCTCCCGCACGACGCGCGCAAAGAAGTCGGGAGCCTCGGACGAGTCCCTGCCAGCCTCGTAGCCCCTGCGTCCGCCGACGAGCTCGAGGAGCGTCATGCCGTAGCTGTACACGTCGGACTTGGTGGACAGCGAGCTGAACCATATCTCCGGCGCCATGTACCCGGGCGTGCCCCTCCCGCGGGTGTCGACGCTGGTCAGGTCCTGGGCGATGGACATGGAGATGCCGAAGTCTGACACGTGCGCGCGGAAGCCGCCGTCGAGGAGGATGTTGGCCGGCTTGATGTCGAGGTGCAGGATCTGCCGGTGGCACTCGTGGTGGAGGTACGCGAGCGCCCTGGCGACGTCGACGGCGATGCGCCGCCGCGTCGGCCACGGCAGGAGCCGCCTCCTGTCCTCGCCGTTGAACAGCCACCAGTCCAGTGACCCGTTCTCGAAGAACGGGTAGACAAGGTACTGGCCGCTGCCGTGGGTGGTGGTGCCCGGCGGCACGAGGCAGTATCCCAGGAGGCGCACCAGGCTGCGCTGGTGCACGTTGGCGACGATGGAGATCTCTCTCAAGAACTCTTCCTCGCCGACAGGCTTGTAGCCGGTGATGATCCGCTTGACGGCGACCGCGGTGCCGTCGTCGAGGAGGCCCCGGAAGACTTCGGCGGAGCCGCCGCGCCCCACTACGGTTCCGAAGTCTCCGGTGACGGCTCGGATCTCGTCGTAGGAGAACTTCCGCGGCAGGTCCTCGATGTGGAACGTGGTCTGCTGCACCTGCACGGGAGGAGGAGGAGTAGAGGCTGCTGCTTCTGACTTGAGCATCGTCGCAAGTGGCACCTCTGGATCAGCTGGTGGAGCTTTGCCGCCGCGGGCACGAAGGCGCCGGAGACAAGCCTGCACTAGCGCACTCATCTTCCAGATGCAGTACACCAATAGAGCTATGAGATTGCAGACGAGCATGACGATTACGGGAGCCATGTCGCCTTTGGAAGCCACACTGGGAGCTGCAGTGACGATCACCACAGCAAGTACACCAAGAAATGCACCGGAAATAATCCTCCCTTCCCGATCGGACGAGGTGCGAATGTATAAGCAAGCAATTATAACGTAGGACACTGATTGAAGAGTGATCCTTGCAGAGAAGCTGTCTACGATTGTAGGAATGATCAGAACGAATACGGTGAACACAATCGCTACATGTAAAAGGACCTTCACTATCTTGCACACCACAGAGGCACAGGCGCAGCAGCATCCTTGACGAGGAGCTACGCCTACGCGCTAGAGTCGTCCAGACCTGACATGGTTGGACTCTTGCAGAAGGAGATGAAAGAGAAAACAGAGATGCAAGCAGATGTGCAATCGCGCAGTCGTAGGATGGCGGAACTCTTAGACTACCGGCCTCAGGGACAGGAACGAGCACATGTCAACAACTTGGCGGGCCATTTCCAATCTCTTGAAAGCCGATGAAAATTGAAATAGACGATTCTGACCAGGTAGCTAGCCTCAACCATGATAGTAATACACATGTTGGTAGTAAACACTAATACTCAATCTGTTCCAAATTATAAGACACTCTGATATTTTAGATATATAAATTTTTATTATACATAATATATATCTACGTGCATAGCAAAAACTATATAATAAACCTATAAAAAACAAAACATCTGAGCTAGAAAAACGAATCGAAGACTTCAATCTAGGTGGATATAGGTTACCTCACAAGAAACCTAATCAAATGAGCTATGCTCACTATGATCTAACAACCTTAAAATAATTTGACCGTCTTTGAAAGCTTTTTCACTACAAAATTACAGTGAATGTCAACTGTATGCTCTAGCAAGCATTGCCATGTTAGTATTTTTAATATATACATATAATTATACCGTGCAAGTTGAATGTGGCTACTCCTTTGGTTCCTAACTAAATTAATTCCTAAGATTGTCTTAAGTCAAACAAACATCTGAATTTATAGAAAAGAGTAACGACATTTATAACATTAGCATCATTATACTTCATAGTATGCTCATTTGGTGTTACAAATATTTATGCAACTTTTCATAAATTCAGTCATGCAAAAGTTTAATCTAAAATAACTCTAGAAAATTATTTATTCATGAACTTATCGGAGGGAGTGGTTGGCTAGATTTCCTGTGGTGAACCTTCCGGCTTTATGAATCTCCAACTCTACTTCAATGCTACTCCATAACGCAATGTGCATGTTGATATTGAATACTAGTATGATTTTGGGCTATTTATTAGGTCATACTTTGTACCTTTATGGCCATAAATATAAGATTGAGGCACCTTGCGATACTGGTGTGGCTGTTGTTTAAGAAATAGACTTTCTGTAGTCATGATTTGAGGATGTAGTCAGATTGCTAGATCTTGTAAAACATTGTATGTGCTTCAGTTTTATTATTCTTGCTTGTGCATTTTCTTTTCTATGTTGTTATTTATTTTTAGAAAATGGAAGAGAACTTTCCACTTATGCGTGTCCGGACACAACGTCTTCTATGCTGTTAATTTATATGTTTTTTACTAGATCATTAATTACTGTCTGGAACTAACTACGCAAATCAGAAACGTTAACTACCTTTCAACCAGCTCCTTGCGTCGCATTCGAAAATGATTTGCTACCATCCAATCCAATTAATAATGCCACTTTGATTGCTTGTAGGACTTGGTCTTTAGAACATTTGAGCCAATTGTGCCCAATTGGAGTTTTCTTTAGTACATTTGAGCACTGCTCCAATCTGACTCTTTTGCCAAGACCTAGTCTAATATTGACCCATAAATGCTTTGCAAGTTTGCATTGGTTAAACGTTGCTGTATATGTTGCCGATCGACGGCCACAACACGCTCATTGAAAATTAAATTGAGCAAGGACATGACCTAAGAGGAAGGTATAAGGTTGATGACGTGAACTACGGTTAACACTCCGGTTAGGAACTAGAAGACTCGGTAAAGACAGGCTAAAAAAATAGTTTGGCTGACTTTTGTGCCTAACAACATGTTTGTCCACGGATACTTCACTTAGTGCCTTCAATATTGAGCATGATAGCACAAGGCATGTAGCTGGAGGAATCTTATCATAAGTGTGATATCAAGACACTTCGATGATGTCACTTGAAAGACGCATGGAGAAACCCTGTTGGAGTATGCGGCAGCCATGGACTTCCCTAGCCGACCGAAAAACTCTAGAGATTCGCCATTGTTGGACCTCCGGCCATCGGCAGTGGCAATAGAGAACGGACAACAAGAATAGTTTTGAAAACTAGATGAGGAGATAAAAGCATAGTAGATTGATTTTTTGTCTATTGGATAGATTGATCTCTTAATCGGCTATGATCCTCCCATATAAGTAGAAGGGGTGATCTTATCTTAATAGAACATTTATTCCACATAGAATTTATAAAGTTTCCCATGAGAATAAATGAGTTTAATTTCTAATGGAAAAAAATACGATTTTGGGCTCGGATTGCCAAAATTGGCACTGGTTACCAGAAAAGGCATGGAGCGGTTTTTCTAGGATGTTGTAGATCACTTCATTCCAAAAAAATTTGTTCCTTTTTATTTGCATGTGATTTCTCAATCCATCTTCTAACTTTTCGATTATAATTTTTACAGTCAACATATGCCCCTATTTTTAAGTTAAGCATATATGAGTTTAAGACACATGATAGATAGTTGTATTGTAAAGAAGGGAATTCTTTGACTAATATTGCCTATTTGTTAGATCAAGTGGTGTGGCACGGAAGCAAGTAAAATCTTTGCAAAATGTTCAAAAAATAATAACTCAGTGCTAAAGGTGTAAGTTATCCTGTGGGACACTTTGTGGAGTTAGGCTATTTAAAAAAAAAAAAAACGTTTGAGATAGGAACTTGATCAAGTACTTTTGTACTCACCACAGCTCTCCTTTGTGCGTCAGAGGGTGGCAAACTGGAGGACCGGAACAATGCTAGAACTCGGATCGGTCTGATCATCGAAAGGCCACCAGAGCCCTCCAATGGCACACTAGAGTTGGTCACTAGAGCTCTAGTGTAGGTATTATCTGGTTATTTTTATGAGAGCATGTATCTTCTAGTGCTCACCAGAGAGGTGGCACTACACCTTTAGAGCAAGTATTATAAGCTTTATTAGCCGGCGCCAAGGAGTCCACGTCAACTCGGAAAAAGGCCACATTGGAGAGAGATTACGAAGCCGGCGTTTTTCATCTCGCCCGGCTACAGCGCAAGTTACGAGAAAAAAATTACTGTCCCAGCTTTCTCCGTTCGCTTTCCTCTTCCCAATAGTTAAATAGCTAACTTATATCTACTGCAACTAGTTAGTGAGTAGCTTATAATACCAACAGGCTAAATAGCTGGCGTTAGTTGACATGGCAGTTGTACCCAGCCTTCTAGCAGCCAGCAGCCGGTGTTTTCTATTAAACTTGCTCTTGGAACAGTAGTTTCTGACACACGCGAGAAAAGTGCGAAGTATTCATTGGAGCTATTTAGTGTGGCATCGGAGAGCCACACCGGGCAGTTAACTTGAGGTGTTTTTTGCGCACTTCTAGATGTTGAACTCACCGGAGCTCTCAGGTGGTGCATCTGAGTGTTTGTATAGTACAACAGGTAGTTGAAGTTACCGTTGATAGAGCCGTTGGAAAGCTCTAGCGTGAGCACTCCGGTGCTCTCTTAGGTGCATACGAGAAGTGTGCAATCAGTTTATAATGGTTAGTTTTGTGTGTGGGCTTACAAAATACAAATAGAGGGTGTGACTGAGTATGGCACTTCTCTTGGACCCCCTTGTTGATATCCACACACCCAAGTAAACACTCCACTCATATTTGCTTTAAGTTGGAATTGCTTTTGAATGAGATTGGCGGTAGTACATTTGTTTTGAGAGAGTATCTCGTAGCACTAGAGAAGCGTCTTAGCTGCATAGGATTCGGTTATTCTTGATTGTTCCTGCCACCTAGACGGCTTGGAGGAGATTATTTGCTCATCCTCATCGAAGATTGGTGAACGGCAAACTCTATTGAAATCAAGGCTTGAAAAGCACCTTGTGATTGAGGAAACGTAGAAATGAAGCCCTCAAGTGGAAGAGGCAACCTTGCAGCGTTGAGACTTGTCGGTGCTAAAACTGGTGGTCCTAGTACCAACGAGTAAATTTATGGTGCGTGTCCCCGACTCCGGAAGGTGTGCAAGAAGGACATAAGGGTTTATACTGGTTCGGACGAGGGAAGGCACTACGTCCAGTGGAGGAGGAGATCTTGTATTATCTTGCACCGGGGTGCTTGTAGGTAGGGTGTACAAGCTGGTGGAGAGAGGGAACTGATCCCAAGTCTCGTGAGTGATTAAGGCTAGTGCCAATATCGTGAGTCCGTGTCCCCCTCTTGGGTTCCCGTCCCCCCCCCCATTTATAGCCGCCAAGGGGAGTGTCTGGGTTTACAGGTGTGTTTGTAAGCATGAGGTGGTGAAGGGCGCTTTTTCTCCTCTGGTCCGAGGCCTTGGGGTCGTCTGCCGCGCTCCCCCGTGACCCCGGAGTGGACGTTGAGGTCGTGGAGCACGTCCGGACCCTGTGCGTCATGGGCGCGGCTTCGTAGTGTCGTGTCTTCGGTCCTGGCGGCGATGTGGATGGCTTCCCCTGTGGAGATTGTCAGGAGCGTCGTGGGAGGCGTGTCCGAGCCCTGTTGGTCGCTGTAGCTTTGACTCATCCAAATCCGAGGCTCCGAGGCCCTCGGATCCGATCGCCGTATACGGAGCGGTTGGCACAGGAGGGGCGGCTGCAGAGGTAGTCGCCGCCCATCCTGGCTTCCGTACGAAGGACGGCGTTGAATAATAGCCTCCGTCGTGGCGGTCGATATTCGGGAGCTCTGGTGATTAGACGTGGCATAGAGGTTAGGCAGAATAGCGCCCCCACAGTGGAGGGCATGGCCTCCGCTGTGAGGGATGGCGAGGTCCCCTGACGTGACAGGCTCCATCCTCTGGCAAGGTATGGCCGGTATTATGGAGAGGCAGGACAGGCGCAAGTCCCATCCGAGTCCTGGTTTGGCCAGGAACTGCGGCGTGCTCCGCCTGAGGTTTGGCGCAGGGGTTCGGACGAGGCGAAAGGTGGGAGCTCGCCCGAGGCCCCGACGGGGGGTTCGGGCGAGACGGAAGGTGGGAGCTCGCCCGAGGCCCCGGCAGGGGGTTCGGGCGAGGTGGAAGGTGGGAGCTCGCCTGAGGCCCCGGCTGTGGGGTTCGGGCGAGGCGGAAGGTGGGAGCCCGTCCGAAGACTTGGCAGAGAGGCTCGGTCGAGGCGGAGTGATTTCGCCCGCCCGGGGCCTTAGCGGAGAGGCTTCGACCGAGGCGGGGAACGGTGTGTCGGTCCTTGATGGGCCATGCGCCGCCTCTGCGTGGCTTGGTCTTCACGTTTGTTTGGGCCCCTGCTTTTTTGTTGTCCGCTTGGGGGCTCCTAATTTTAGTACCCGACAGTAGCCCCCGAACCTTCGAAGGAGTGGGTACACTCGTTCGGAGGTTGTGGCTCGAAACTTCGAGCTAATCTTCCGTCGGGCACGCTTGTTGGATGTTTTCGAGTTTTCCTCCGCTGGGTACGCGCGAGCGCACCCGGGTGTAGCCCCCGAGGCCTCGGAGGAGCGTGGGTGCTCCTCCGAGGACTTGTTCGCGCGAGTTTGTTCATCACGGTGTTTTTGGCTCGAAAGCCATGTTCTCCGATGGGGGCGTGCGAGCGCACCTGCCGGGTGTAGCCCCCGAGGCCTCGGAGGGGTGTGGGCACTCCTCCGAGGGCTTGTACGTATTTTGGAGGAAGTGTTTGTTGACGGTCCTTAACGCCTATTTTATACCATCAACTATTGCTCAATATAACATGATATTAACCATAAAACATAGTTGTAGGGTTCGATTCTAACGAGTTCCACGAGTTGTGTTGTTCTTGATCGTTTTGCAGATATATCCAATTTTACATAGAATAAAAGTATCTCAAATGATGAATTGGACTACACCATTGCGACGGGCTCGTCGAGACGATCGAAACGGACATATCATTTGCTATATTCGGAGTTCAGAGTCAAAAGATATCAATTCTACACCGAAACCAACACTAGAAGACTCTAGAAGACACGGGAAGGCGATCAACCGAAGGTGGGGCCCACCTGCTACAGGGGTGGGGCCGCCCGGCCCCACCCCGGGCGGCCCGCGCCCTCCGAGCCCATACGTGGCCCGCTTCGACGGACGGCCTCTTACCGCCTTAGGGTTTGCATCTCCACTATTGCCAAGTCGAATTAGTCCCACATCGCCTTGTCTAGAAGAGGTGGAGGCTTTTCTAGACTATAAATAAAGAGGTAGACCCCCCTCCCTGAGGGCACCACATTATTGGAGATGTAGAGGCGTCCCTCAAATGGATGACCTCTCATCTCTAGAGAATTAGGGCTAGACTTTCCAATGTAGTTCTAGTTGAGAGAGTTAGGGAGAGCGGCGCTACGCCGGGTTCGGAGGAGTCTTCGGAAGAGTCATCGAGTTTTTGGTATGTCTTTGTATTCATTCTTTGTAAGACTTATGCTTTAATATATTTTATCTTCTCTATTTACTTTTATGCATTACATTTAATTGGTTAGTATAGTTGTTATACTTTAGCATAGGATCTCCGCCCGTATCGGGTGCTCTAGTTATTAATTGTGACTAGGGTAGTAATTGGTAGTGTAGACATGGAGTCTAGGCTATATATTACCCGAGATTGCACCCAGTCCAACATATAGTTGTGGTAGCCCCAGTGGTGACAGCCCTGACGGCCGGCGTATTCCACCATGTTAGGGTTGGTGTTTGTAGGACCGTGGTCGGAGCTTCCTAGTCCCTTTCTCACCCCTTTCCGTGACTAGTGTTCGATGTCCCGAAGTGTTATTGTGTGATTGCTTTACCTTCCATAAATCAGTTATTATAGAACCTAAGTAATAGAGAAGTATTTAGGAACCTTGAACTCTCCCGTTGTCCTCTCACTTTAGCTATCTATTTACTTATCATAGAATTCTCACTGTGTGTGTGTCATATATACATAATTCCTATCATCTATCATTTACCCCCTACTTTAGTCTAGTTGGTGTATTAAGTTAGTAGATACATGATGGTGAACTATCAATGTCTTATTCCATTGTTTCCCAGTGGTAAAATATAAATAATGATACCTGGAATACTCCCCGTAAAATGCTACAATGGTTTTTTTAAATGGCGCTTGCGGAATCCTTTATATTTTAGTTGTGCATAAGAAATACCAACAAGCATTTTTGGCGCCGTTGCGGGAAACAATTGGCGTAAAGATTTTGATAATGATCTTGATGTCTGCTAATCTAGTATGTCGCTAGCTTTAGTAGGATTACCCTGTTTTTGTTGAGTTGTGGAATAAACAGAATATCAATCTGTTTTCAATCTTAAAAGCGAAATTCCACAAGAACAAGACATAGGAGATCTTGAAGAACTTCGGGGTGCCTAAACATGCATGATCCATCAACAATGAAGCCCCCGCCATCTCACAGGTATGTATAAACATTTATATATATTTCACTAACCATGTGTAGATTGGAGAAAAAAATCATCATCACAAGACGTCAAAGTTCATCATATGTGATGAATAAAGATGCTTTGCACAACTCACCGTGAGTCATGGTAGTTATGATTAAGAATGGTGAGAAAGTCTTGCTCATAGACTTTAAATTTGATGAGTAGTTATCCTGTTGCATTCCACTTTGCATGTTTACTTTGAATAATCCATGCATCTACCCCATCTCATATCAAATCCACAGCATGTTTAGTTCCTTGCACATATGCATATCACTTTCATCTCTACTTAAAATAGAAAAAAAATATATATATTCTCACCATAAATGATCATGCTTTTATCTCTATTTGAGTAAACCTCTAAGTGCTTTCATGCTATGTTTGTTTACTATAGTATGCTTTGGTTTGGAAGTACTGCACATACTTTTATAGGCCTTTAAATTAAGCGTGGTGCTTAGGTTAAATAGCCTACCTTAATCAAACTAGACATGGAGTTTGGTTTGGTTATTGAACTAGAAATTATTATAGTAGATATTGGATATTTTGTTGGACTAACCCTTATAGAAAACTCTCAAATTTAATTCGGGTAAGTCAAGAGATAAACTCACATCAAGAGATGAATCAAGGTATGTGACGATGTCCAATAACTTTGCACAAAAGGAAGACACAGCTCATTCTCCATGTAAGAACTATAAGTATCAAAGTTTATACATTTAATCCTTTGTTGCAAGTTACATTTGCCTTGAACCGTATAAAAGTGCAGCTACCAACAAAATTTGTTAAAAAAAAATCTATGCTAAAGTAATCCTAAAAGCCCATCCTTTTATTAGCATAAAAAATCTACATAAAATTATGGACTATAACCCATATTCTAAACTGCAATCCTTCGGTGTGTGTCCACTAACATTTATTCAGGAAAGAAAGAATAAATGTCTGATCATGGTTCGAAATGAAAAGAAAGAAAAACAAGTGTATAGAAAGGACTAAGATAGAAAAAATGGATGAAAGAACACTTCAACACCTTCTACACTTCACCATGATAGTGGACCAATTACCCCACAAGACATAAGGTACATTCATCCAAGCCTCATGCAACTTTAAACTACATTCAATATATTATACCATATTATTAATTGTCTTGGTTATCCTTACCTTATGTCATGCTTAATTTGCTAAATTTAAAACAAATAAAATACTCTTTTGGTTCACCTACATATTCTTGGTTCTATTTGAATAAATATCTTTAGTCTTTTGAACTTCCTTACTCTTTTTATAAGTATGCTTCAGAATATTACTTAAATATTATAACATCAAAGCATATTTGTATAAGAATTTGGTTGTATATATAGACTATCCTCTCCTCTATAAAAATATTTAAATCATATTAGGAAACTTCATAGAATCAAATCAAGGTTAGAGGTATTCTTTGAATTTATATCGTTGCCTTAACCTTATTTGAAAAATTTGAAATAATGGTGAATCGTTTAAAATACGGGCTATAAGTTAATCTTTAACTCCTTGGCAAACACTATCCATACTTTAAATAAATAGTATATTCCTTTGGGTATGTGTTGTCTACTAATCCCTTGCAGAGAAGAAATAATGAGAGAAGCAGAAGTTTGAAAGAGTGAAAAAGAAGTACAACATATGAGACAAGATGCTAATGAACAACTCAAGATGGAAGGAAGGAACAGACCATTGAAATTCATCTACCTTTTACCACATGGTGCCATCATGCTCCAGTAATAAAGGTAACATATTAAAGATAAGTGGTCATCATTTTCTCTTGATCTTAGAGTACACATCATAACACCATTCCCTTGATCTAAAAATCTTAACTATATAAGCTCAAATATGATATATCTTATTTTTGGAAAATGATAGTCATTATGTTAATCTTGATAATTTATAAAGATGAACAATACTTCCATAGGTTAAGTAACTCCACTTCTTTATCTCATAAGCTCAAATGCCATATTTATACTTTTGATATTCTCACCCAAGATATAAATGCACAATGTAAATAGACATCAATCCTATTGTGCCTAAGGTTAGAGAATAAATAAATTTTTAGTTCTGTTGGTGTTTTTCCACCAATAGAGCCCATGCACTTGATCTCTACTTTGTCTTTATGAGTAGAACACACATCAAGCAAAGTGTGGGAAGATTCCTTAAATTCTACAAGTGGGAGTTCTAAACTAGTAACAAGGATGCACATAAGATTGGCTTTGAGATGCTAACAAAAAAAAAAAGGAAGAAGGTGGCACCACCATTAGAAACGCCACTAGTGGAGACACCACCTCAATCCTCATCCTTAGAAGCAAACCGAAGTACTTGATCAATGAACTACTGCAAGGAGGAGTCCAGTTCGGAGGACAAAACATCGAACCCTCGCTGTGAGGTAACATCGGTAGTTATTCATATTTACTTTCTTACATTGCATAATTTATTTTCTCTTAATCATATTTACTTTTCTACATTAGTATTACATAGGAAATAATAAAAATAAATAGGTATACAGTAGGTTGCATTCATACATCTAAAAAAACATTAAGCCCCATATGAAACCCTTATAGCGTAAAAGTTATAGAAGTTCTCATTGTGGTGGCCTATAAAATAAAAATATATATCATATAGATGCACTTTATGCATATGAACTCATAAAATCTAAAAATATTAATTGAGCATCCTGCTGCAATACTGTTATCATAAACATACTTTAAAACCTCCACAACACCCAATCCTCTAAAAACGGCTAACCACTAACGTTTTATCCTAATACCGTTCCACGAGTTTTGGTGTTTTGTGAGAGCCTTCAGAGATGACTCCAAGAGCTAGCTCACCCAGGAAACTTTATCTTCATCACTCGAAGCACATTTCTCCGACACACAGGTGACCTCTGTGAAGGAAGTAACTTCTTGAGTGATAAGATTGAAGTATTCCTGGCAACACTTGCTCTTACAAACATGAGCTCCTCTATGAGGACCACTCGGCTTTAATGCTCAACTACGACAACATCCAGCTTGGGGAGAGCATCCTCTAGTTATCAGGTAAGTATACCTATGCGATTATCGAGTCTATCTTATAGTCATAAAATACCAAAAATATGTGGGCACATGAAGGTCCACATCTATAGAGTCTCTTATGAGTCCATTAGTCTAAAAGAAATAAAAAGATGAATAACACTCAAATATTAAGGTGTGATCATAGAGTGTGTTTACAGTTCTATTTAGTTGTTAAGAGTTAAATAAAAACTAAAGAATAATAAAATTTTGTCTTGGAAATGATGAATAGTTGCTCTATCGTAATTCCTTTCACGTGCCTAGTTTTTAACCTTAAATTCTTCTGAGTTTTTAGATATGACTGTTTTGATATAAGAATTTACTCTGAACCTGAAACTTGTGGAGGCATATGATTAAGCTAAGTCTAGGTGATTGAGGGATATAATATGAGAAAGACTGAGCTACTATTTATCTTATTCCTAATGATACTAAGTTCTGGAGATTTATCTTTTGAAAACTCTAAAAATCTTACATGATGAGCCATTGTATGACAAAGTTTGAATTCCTACCAAAGCCATACATGATATACATTTAGAATAGGAAAACCTTTGCTCAATCATGCTTTGCTTGCTTTGCACTGAGTTTAGTCAACCTTTTTATGAGAGCCTTGTCATGCTTTTTAATCAAGATCACTTACACACTCTGCCTACATATGCATTGCTCCTACTCTGAGAGTAAGCGCAAATATTTTTCACTTTTATCCAGCTCCACCTTAAAAATATTTTTCTCCTACACTGGGAGTAAACAACCAAAAAAATATACCCTATAGGACAACCCCTTGTTTAATGCTCTACGTTCTTATTGTTATCTCTCCAATCATTTATTGTATTTAAAGGATACATGTGGCTATGCAAAATAAAAAGTATTAAAAAAAGAAAAGAAAAAAAAGAAGAATAAAGATAGCCCATGTTTTCCTATGAAAAGTTCTAAGTTCAAGAGAGAGATTTATTTCAAGGAGCAAAAGTAGAATTAGGATTAGCCACTAAATACCATATATATACCTATCCACCATACTCCATACACATGCACATCTTGGTTTGATTGTATGACTTGGCTCTCTTTGGATGCATTGTTTGACTTTACAATATATGAATTGCAAGTATGCTCATTCTTGTTTAATGCCACTCCTATGAGCTCCACTATAATAATTAGTTGTAGCAGGGCATGACAACATAAATGCCTCAGTGAGATCCACAAATATCACATACAATAAAAGATTTGAGGGTGTCATACAATTAAGCTCTGAGTTTTATTTTGAAAACTTATAAAAACTCTAGAATATTAGTTTAGTGAAGAATTTGAGACATAGTGCTTGACTTGATTTTCTATCTTTCAATTACTCAAGACCCACGCAAAAGTTGAAAAGCTCCATAGCTAATGGTAAAATGGGTAAGTTTCAAAGTTAGAGCAGTTTTGTCTATAATTCAAAGAAGAATTTCAGTTTGAAAGCATGTGTACTTTTGAGAGGTGAAAGCATTGTAGTAACTCCTGATCCAAGTTTAGTAGTTAGGCTTTGCTAAGGGACTAGCAAAGGGTAAGCTTGGGGGAACTTGTTGACGGTCCTTAACGTCTATTTTATACCATCAACTATTGCTCAATATAACATGATATTAACCATAAAGCATAGTTGTAGGGTTCGATTCTAACGAGTTCCACGAGTTGTGTTGTTCTTGATCGTTTTGCAGATATATCCAATTTTACATAGAATAAAAGTATCTCAAATGATGAATTGGACTACACCATTGCGACGGGCTCGTCGAGACGATCGAAACGGACATATCATTTGCTATATTCGGAGTTCAGAGTCAAAAGAGATCAATTCTACACCGAAACCAACACTAGAAGACTCTAGAAGACACGGGAAGGCGATCAACCGAAGGTGGGGCCCACCTGCTTTTGAGGGTGGGGCCGCCCAGCCCCCGGGGCCGGCCGGCGCCCTCCGAGCCCATTCGTGGCCCGCTTCGACGGACGGCCTCTTACCGCCTTAGGGTTTGCATCTCCACTATTGCCAAGTCGAATTAGTCCCACATCGCCTTGTCTAGAAGAGGTGGAGGCTTTTCTAGACTATAAATAAAGAGGTAGACCCCCCTCCCTGAGGGCACCACATTATTGGAGATGTAGAGGCGTCCCTCGAATGGATGACCTCTCATCTCTAGAGAATTAGGGCTAGACTTTCCAATGTAGTTCTAGTTGAGAGTTAGGGAGAGCGGCGCTACGCCCGGGTTCTGGAGGAGTCTTCGGAAGAGTCATCAGAGTTTTGGTATGTCTTTGTATTCATTCTTTGTAAGACTTATGCTTTAATATATTTTATCTTCTCTATTTACTTTTATGCATTACATTTAATTGGTTAGTATAGTTGTTATACTTTAGCATAGGATCTCCGCCCGTATCGGGTGCTCTAGTTATTAATTGTGACTAGGGTAGTAATTGGTAGTGTAGACATGGAGTCTAGACTATATATTACCTGAGATTGCACCCAGTCCAACATGTAGTTGTGGTAGCCCCAGGTGGTGACAGCCCTGACGACCGACGTATTCCACCATGTTAGGGTTGGTGTTTGTAGGACCGTAGTCGGAGCTTCCTAGTCCCTTTCTCACCCCTTTCCGTGACTAGTGTTCTGATGTCCCGAAGTGTTATTGTGTGATTGCTTTACCTTCCATAAATCAGTTATTATAGAACCCAAGTAATAGAGAAGTATTTAGGAACCTTGAACTCTCCCGTTGTCCTCTCACTTTAGCTATCTATTTACTTATCATAGAATTCTCCTGTGTGTGTGTGTCATATATACATAATTCCTATCATCTATCATTTACCCCCTACTTTAGTCTAGTTGGTGTATTAAGTTAGTAGATACATGATGGTGAACTATCAATGTCTTATTCCATTGTTTCCCAAAGTGGTAAAATATAAATAACGATACACGGAATACTCCCCGTAAAAATGCTACAATGGTTTTTAAATGCGCTTGTGGAATCCTTTATATTTTAGTTGTGCATAAGAAATACCAACAGTGTTCCTACCGTTTGCTGAGCCCCCGGGCCCGTTTGGCTCGTCCAGGAGTTCGGCATGTCGGATGACGTTTCTCAACCTCAGCTTTTGCGCTGGGGAAGCCTCCGAGGCTCGTTCTGGCGTGGGGGCGGCCGAGCGGCACTCGGTTATTGGTTTCATCCGCACCTCGGCACCCCCCCGCGGGGGAGGAGGGTGGATTTCGCCACGCTATCGTCGACGAGCGTTGAACATGGCTAGATCCAGTGAGCTGTTAACGGGTAAGTCCAAGGGGAATGCCCATGCCCCGTTCGTTAGGGGTTGGCTGGGCCCGGGGGTGCATTCCATTAGAGCCTACAAGGTATGTCTGAGGCGGGGCTCGGGCCCCGTCCGCCGGGTCCCGAGGGCTCGGTGCACTCCCTCGCGGGATCCCCCTAACTCGATCGCCTGGCGGCCTCGGACACGGCGGGGGCGGTCCCCGCGTGCGGGGCTAAGGCTGACCAATATGAGACCGTCCGAGCCATCCCTGACTCTGGTGGCCTGAGGCGGCTGTCGAAACCCATCGTTGGACCAGCCTCCGAGCTCTGGACCGTAAGTGGGCCGTTGCCCGGGTTCCGTCTCGGAGAAGGAAGCCCATAACCTGACCTGGCGTGGGGATATAGGCGCGCCTTTTGAGGCGCCCTTCTCGGAGCAGCGCCGTCCGCTGCGGGAGAAGTGGTGCCCGCAGCGTGCGTGTGGGTCCCGCAGGGGATGTGATGGTTGCGTGCGCCGCTGCGGCTGCCACTGTAGCCACGCGTGGCGCCAGCGTCTCGGGCACCGCGTGGCGGGATCCTCTGTGGAGGATACTCCCTGTAATGCACTCGCGGCTTTCTAATCCTGTGTGGCTGCGGCCAACCGGGCGCGAGCGCCTGGAATCCCGTGTGAAACGCAATCGAGTGGGGAATCTGGGAGTGATACGCATTGAATGCAGGAAGGTGAATAGGCTAGGGTTCAGCCGGGTATAAATACCTGGGCGGAGGCGTCCGCTGATCCCCTTCTCGCTTCCTCTGCCTTTGCTCCTGCCCCTGCCTTTGCCACAGCTGAGAGCCGTCGAGAAGGCAGGAAAGGGAGAGTTTGAAGAAGAAAGCTTTCCCTCGGAGTCGCCCACCCATCCCATAGTTGCCATGGCGCCGAGGATTGACATCGTCGGCACGGAGGACTGGGAGTCGTGCTCAGTTACGGAGGCCGAGCTGACGGCGTTGGTAGAGAAGGGTCTTCTTTGCCCCCGCTCCGTCGTCCCGATGCTGGAGTGGATCGTGCCGCCGCCTGAGCACCGGTTCCCGATAACGCCGGAGGGGTACGTCGTGAGTTTCATGGCGTTCCATGAGCGCGGGTTCGGGATGCCGGTCGGGCGGTTCCTGCGGGCGCTTCTGGAGTACTATGGCCTGGAACTGCACAACCTCGCCCCCAACTCGATCACGCAGACGGCGGTGTTTGTCGCCCTATGCGAGGGGTACCTTGGAGTCGAGGCCCATTGGGATCTCTGGCTCTACTTCTTCGAGGCCGTGCTTTTCCTGAAGCCCCTTAAAGAGAAGGAGAAGGGGAGGAGACTGGCCGTTCGGGCCGGGAGCTGCACGCTGTAGCTTCGGGCTCACACCCGGCATGCCTACATCCCGGCCAAGCTCGCGTCTTCCAACCGGGGGTGGCACGCAAAGTGGTTCTACTTCCGGAACGACTACAACCACCTGCCGGCCTATACCGGAAAGTCGTTCAACGTGGAGCCTCCGTCGTGGAAGAAGGAGCTGATCTCGGAGAAGATGACCCCGCTGAGGAAGGTGCTGGCCGCCTTGAAGCGTCTGGCCCAGGCGGGGCTGGATGCTTCGGGGGTTATCGCTGGCTTCCACAAGCGGCGGGTGCTTCCCCTCATGTCGAGGTGGTACAGCCTGTACGACATGAGGGAAGGCACCGGCTGGGAGGGCACAAGGATGGCACCCGAGGATCTCGATCACAAGGAGATCCTCGAGCGGACGAATAAGGCGGCGGCGGCGGACCTCGCCTCAATGTACAAGGTGGTGATGAGGCCGGATGAGGGGTACATCTCCGTGGTAAGGCTCGTACCCGTGTTCGTCGTTTGCCTTCCTTAGCCCTTTTCGATTTTCACCTTATCTTTCGTTCAGGGGCTTGCCGGGAAACTGAGGCCGTCCAAGCCCCCCATCGCCGTGGAGAAAGAGGCGAACAGGGCCCTCGCGGAGGCGAGGAGGAAGAAGGAGAGCCGGGACGAGCGGAACGTCCGCAAGCAGCAGGAGAGAGAGAGCCTGGCGAGGCGGCGGCGCCGTCAGGAGCGGGAGGGGCTCCCGCGGGAGGAGACGCCGTCGGATACCACCGACGGCGGTGATGGTGACGATGATGATGATGACGACGAGGGGCTGTACGATGAAGATCTATACAGCTTCCTGGGGTTGGATGCGCCGGGGGCGCGCCGCGCCCCCAAATCCCAGCGGGCGCCGCAGTAAGCGCAGCGGCGGAGAAGTTCGCCGCGGCGAGGTTCGGTTTGGCCTCGGCTTCGTCGAGCCAAGGTCTCATGCCGAGGCCGAGGCCACGGCGTCCCCTCGGGGAGGAGGTGGAGCGACGCGGGGGAAGAGAACCACCGAGGGCTCCCCCGGCCCAAGCGAGGGGGGCCCTCAGAGCTCCGGGTGTGTGACTCCGGCGAAGGAGGCACAGCCCTCGGAAAGTCGACCTTCGCCGGTGAAGCCGTGCGGCGGCGGACCAGTTCCACCCCCTAGGCCGCTCGAGACGACGGAGAAGACGTCAGAAGGCAGGGGCCGGACGCCTAGAGATAGGACGAGGACGTCAGAGAGCCCGAGGCCCCTATCCTCGGCGCGGTCTCGACGAGCCTGAAGATCAAGGTGCCGGTTGCCGGGTAAGTGCCGCTCGGTCTTTGGCCCTGCCTTCGTTGGTTGGCCCCTTTCTCTTTCTCTGATGCTTCCTTCACTATGTTCGTAGCCTAAAGCATAAGACGGGCCCAACCTCGGCTCCGCTTGCCGCACAGAAGCGGCTGAAGCAGGGGGCGGGAAGCGCGAGCCTCAGAGCTGCTCCCGAGGTGGTGGCGTAGCCCGCGAAGGAGAGAGGCGCGATCGAGGTGCCGCCGGCTAAGGAGGCGGCCTCGGCCGGCGTCGAGAGTGCGACGGAGACGTCCGCCGTGAAGGAGAAAGGCGCCACCGAGGTGCCGCCAATCGAGGGGGCGCCTCGGCCGGCGCCGAGGGTGCAGCGGAGGCGTCTGCCGCGGAGGTCACCGCAGACGTAGCCACGGGCGGGCAGGCCTGTCCCCGTCTCCGCCTCGAGCCACGGCCGCCGAGGTGGTGGAGATCCCTTCCTCGGAAGAGGCCGCGGACGCGGGGGGAAGGGGCGCTTGCCGAGGACGCGACTTCCTCCGGCGGGCGAAGCTGGGAAGGCCGTTGGCCGAGGGGCCCGTTGAGGCCGAGGGGTCGCTTCGGTCAAGAGGCCGCCGGGCCTGTGGAGCTCACGAAGGCGCCACAAGGCTTAGTCCGGACGGACCGTCGTGACCCCGAGGGGCGGCCGGTCTATGTCTTTGGACGATGCCGTGGAAGGGCACCTGTGGGAGTAGGCGGGGAAGTGCCGGGAGTTGGCCGAGAGGTCACTTAAGACTCTCTCGTCGATCCTGCCCACAGGGCTCCCTAATGTGCTGAAGGTAAGCCGATCTCCCGCGGTTTTCTTGTCACAAGAGTTCTTTCGTGATGGCTGAATGATTGGGCTTGATTACTGTAGGAGCTGGCGCAGGTGTCCCGGGCGAAATCGGAGTTCATCCGGGCGGGGGCCGGCCTCACCAGCGAGCTCCATCACAAGAAGGAGCTCGTAGCCCAGCTGAGCACCACCCTATCGGCCAGAGACGAGGAGATCAAGAAGCTCCGTCTCCTTGTCTCAGACCTGAAGGCTGAGGTCTCGACGGCGCATGAGGAGGCCACTCTTTTGAAGAGGATTGTGGCAAAACACGCGGCGGACCTCGACCGACTCCGGGCCGAAAGGAAAGTGATGAGGGCAGAAGTTACCCGCTCGGTTGACTCCGTCCAGACCTTGTCCGAGAGGCTGGTGACCCTGGAGACTGACCAGCAGCTCCTTGCGGACGATAATGCCTTGCTGAGGGACGAGGCCCTGCAGGCTGCGTCCGAGGCCAAAACCCTTCGGAACCAACGGGAAGGTAAGTGTCACACCTGTCCGTCGTGCCTCTGCTGCCTCGTCTCGGAGTTTGACACTCGGACCATCGTAGGCTTGAGGGAGAGGGTGTCGGGGCTGGAGGCGGACCTCATTGTGTCGCAGACAGCCTACACCTCGGCGCAGGGCGAGCTGGAGGCCCTGACGAGGGAAGTCGTAGCCGTCTGCACCGAGGTCGAGGCCGGTGAAGTGCCAGGAGCAACCCGCTGGGGCAGCTTGCCGCGCTGCCTAGGCGGATGGAGGCGCGCGCGCTGGACGCCCTCCAAGTTGGCGTTTCGCACACACTCGCGTTGACCATGTCCCACTACGAGCTCGATCTCCCTTGGATTTCTGAGGGGATCGTGGTTATAGAGGAGGAAGTGGGCCGCAAGAGTGAGGTGCTCGCCGAGCTTGTCCAGGCGGCCGAGGCAAGCGGGGCCCGTCCGCGCTGGCTGGGATCTTCGTGCCGGCCGTCCTCCCTACTCCCGCAATTGAAGCCGACGCCACTGCTGCCACGGACGTTAACACTCGAGAGAGCGGGGGGCCCGATGCCCCTCAGTAGGTTCTGTAGTTTGGGCTTGGGTGCCCATGTAAAAAGAAAAAGAAAACTTGTGTCAGTTTCCTATTGAGAACGCTTGTGGTGGCGGCCCATCGTGGCCTTATGTTTTGTGATGACGTTTTTATTTATTTTTTGCACTCTTTCGATTTCGATCCACACTTAGGCTAGAGTCTTGCGAGACTATTTTGAATTTGGGGGCTGTTCCTTAGTCGAGGGTGGCGAGCAGAGGTACCATAGCTCGTGGGCATGGGTGGCCTCGCGGCTCCGCCGAACCCTATGTCCGGAACAACCCTCTCGCAATGGCCGAAGTCCTCCCTTGGTCGAGGGCGGCGAGTAGAGGTCCCGTAGCCCGTAGACGTGGGTGGCTTCGTGGCTCAGCCAGCCCTAACCTTAGGATGATTTTCTTTGGTTGCTCTTTTCTAAGAGTTCGAGATCTTGGGTACGAAAATTTTCAAAAAATGACTGAGGAAAAACGAGAAGCGTTTGGGTGCTTTTCAAGAGGGGGTTCCCCCCTTTCTAGCCCCCGAGGGAGGCTCGGTTTTGGTAAGTCAAGACCGAGTCTCCCTGAGCCCTTTGTGGGAATATAGTCGTGATTAAGGTCCTTAACCTCCGAGGGCCTCGGATATATGTTTCTCTTGCGGAAAAATGAACAAGTGCTTAGTGCTTTCATTTCTTTCAAGAAAAACATAAGGTACAAAGGTATGTACAAAGCTTGGAATTTTTAGGGGTAGGAGCAACGTAGCTGCTGAATGTTTCAAGCGTTATTGAGGATTTGGCCGTCCTCATCGGCGAGCTTGTAGGTGCCTGGCTTGAGGACTTCGGCGACGATGTAGGGGCCCTCCTATGGCGGCGTGAGCTTGTGACGGCCTCGGTTGTCTTGACAAAGGCGTAGCACTAAATCGCCCTCCTTGAGGTCTCGGGTTCGGACCCGTCGGTCGTGGTAGCGTCGGAGGGATTGCTGATATCCGGCTGAGCGTAGAGGGGCGGCGTCCCTGGCTTCCTCAAGCATATCCTGCGAATCCTCCCGAGCCGTTTGGTTTTGCCGTTCGTTGTAGGCCTTGAGCCTCGGAGAACCGAACTCCAAGTCGGTGGGGAGGACCGCCTCGGCGCCGTATACCAGGAAGAAGGGCGTGAACCCCGTGGCCCGGCTGATTATCGTCCTGAGGCTCCAAAGGACCGAGGGGAGCTCCTCGAGCCACCTTTTGCTGAACTTCTCAAGCTTGCTAAAGATCTGGGGCTTCAGCCCTTGCTAAATCATACCGTTGGCACATTCTACCTGTCTGTTTGTCTGGGGATGGGCGACGGCGGACCAGACAACGTGTATCTGGTGTCTGTCGCAGAAGTCCTAAAACTTCTTCCCCGTGAATTGGGTGCCGTGGTCGATGGTGATGGAGTTTAGGACCCCGAAGCGATGTATGATGTCGGTGATGAACCGCACCGCTTGTTCGGATCGGATGTCGGTGATGGGGCGTGTCTTGATCAATTTGGAAAACTTGTCGATGGCGACGAGCAAGTGGGTGAAGCCCCCGGGCGCCTTCTTGAGAGGTCCAACGAGGTCGAGTCCCCATATGGCGAACGGCCAAGTGATGGGGATGGTCTGGAGCGCTTGTGCCGGCAGATGCGTCTAGCGAGCATAATACTGGCAGCCTTCGCACGTACGTACCACATGGGTTGCGTCAGAGACCGCGGTTGGCCAGTAAAAGCCCTGCCGGAAGGCATTGCCAACAAGGGAGCGTGGCGCGGCATGATGGCCACAGATGCTGGCGTGGATCTTTCGGACTAGCTCCAGTCCTTCCTCGATGGAGATGCAACGCTCGAGTCCTTCATGACTTGGTCGATGACGAGTTGCGAGTCCCCCCGTACGTCGAGGCACTTAACGCCGAGCTCGATGGCGATTTTTAACCCGTTGAGGAGGCCCTCATATTTTGCCATGTTGTTCGAAGTAGGGAAATGAAGCCGGACGACGTACCGCACGTGTACTCCGAGGGGCGAGACGAAGAGGAGGCCAGCGCCGGCGCCGGTCTTTATTAGAGACCCGTCAAAGTACAAGGTCCAGCACTCCGCTTGGATCCGAGGCGGGGGAGCTGGGTGTCGGTCCACACTGTAAGGAAATCTACCAAGACTTGAGACTGGATGGCTTTTCTCGGTGCGTAGGAGAGAGTTTCTCCCATGAGCTCGATGGACCGCTTGGCGACCCGTCCCGAGACTTCCCGGTTCTAGAGGATCTCCCCCAACGGGAAGGAGGAAACCACCGTTACTGGGTGGGAGTTGAAGTAGTGTCAGAGCTTGCGTCGAGTCAAGACCACAGCGTAGAGTAGCTTCTGGATCTGTGGATAGCGGATTTTGGTCTCGGACAGTACCTCGCTGATGAAGTAAACCGGCCTTTGAATCGGCAAGGCGTGGCCTTCCTCCTGTCTTTCAACAACAATGGCCGTGCTAACCACTTGGGTCGTCGCAGCTACGTACAGGAGTAGGGGCTCACCATCGGCTGGAGGACCAGTATCGGGGCACTGGTGAGGGCAGCCTTGAGTTTGTCGAGAGCCTCTTGGGCCTCGGCGGTCCAGGAGAAATGTTCTGACTTCCTCAAGAGTCGGTACAAGGGGAGTCCCTTCTCGCCGAGGCGCGAGACAAAGCGGCTGAGGGCCGCAAGGCAGCCCATGACCCGTTGCACCCCCTTTAGATCCTTGATCGGCCCCATACAGGTTACTGCGGTTACCTTGTCCGGGTTGGGTTCAATGCCACGCTCGGAGACGATGAATCCTAGGAGCATCCCCCGAGGAACCCCAAAGACGCACTTCTCGGGATTAAGCTTGACACACTTGGCCTTGAGGCATCGGAAAGCGACCTCAAGGTCCGTAATGAGGCCTTCGGCCTTCTTGGTTGTTGACGGTGGATAACGTCAATATTTATTAGAACTTTAGACATGAAAGGATATATGAATACACACTAGTCTAGGGTTTTAACTAACAATTTCCACGAGTTTTGCATATTCAGTATTTTCCAGGGATTATTCCAGAAAAGCATAAAAGAAGGGATTATAGTGCATAATTATCACGAAACTTATCCGCGACAGAAAACATCGTCATCCGGCTCAGGAAGGGTCTAGAAGACACCCGAAGCAGCGGGACCCACAAGGGAGTCCATTTGGGGCCGGCCGGCCCCACCCTGGCGCTGGCCGCTGCCTTCTGGAGTCTTCCTCCCACGCATCCTTGGAAGCCAAGCAAAGCATCCCTCCGTCGATCTAAGGTCGGTTTGATCCGACGGTGCACACAAGATGAAGACGCGGATCGATGACGTGGCGGTTCCTTGCCCCCTACTCCACCTCGGCCTATATAATGACGCCCCAAGGCTCCCCCTAGAGGCATTCTACACCCCGGTGCTTCATATTCTCTACATAATTAGGGTTAGGGTCCCTCTAGTTGATCTAGTTCTAGTTCATCTAGATGTAGCAATTAGGAGAGACTAGTTCATCTAGATCTAGTCTTGTTTAGAGATTAGAGAGATTGAGTAGAGGAGTAGAGATTCGGAGGAGTTCCCGGCCCGTCGGTGCTTCTTCGTGGCTGTATTCTTCTAGATTCAGTTCCCTCGCCCGGAGCTGCGTTCTGAGGTACTTTTGTATTCGCCATTTTGATTCAAGTAAGCAACTTGTTTTTATTCGTTCTTAAGTTCACATCTCATATTGAGTGCTTTGATCTTGGTCATTACTTGGTTGAAGTAGTATTTCGTAGTGTAGACGTGGTGCCTAGGCTAGGTTTACTTGTGGATGTCCCCTGATTAGCCGGATAGTGGTAGCTCGTGAAGGTGACTTTATAGCTTCGTTGAATCCTCTGTAGTCCACTTCCCGTTGATAGGACTGATAGGCTTATAGGTGCTTGGTAGGAGATTACTCTGTTTCTTCTCCTATTCGGGTTACTTGCCCAGTTAGAACGGTATTATACAAAGCTTACTGGTTATCAGAACTAGAGTTCAATAGCTATTTCCTCTTTCTTGATATTATCTAGCCTAATTGTAGGGTTAAGTCTATATACTTTGTCATCATCACAACTCTTCTCTGTGGATACGATATTTAAAACCTCCGGGTAAAATGTGACACTGGTATGATATCTGTGCGCTTGCGGATAATCCTACTTAAAACTTATTTAATGGAGTACAGTTAATTTATACCAACAAGCCTTTTTAGCGCCGTTGCCGGGGAACGGTTTGCTGATTTTGACTTAGTTTAGCTTAATCTTGTATTATACTTTTATCTTTTCTTATTTTATCCCATTCTCTTTATTATTTTTGTGTTCATCCTTATGGATGCTTTTAATTCTATTTCTATCTATCGTTATGGCATGCGTGAAAGCTTTAGGCCACCAAAATCTATAGAACTTATCATAAAACCTGGCTATGAGCTGTGTCCATGTCTAATTAATATGATTCGGGATAACTTATCACCCGAACTGTACACGGAAGTCTTGGTAGCTAAAATATAATCATTTCATTGCCAAGATTTAGCTATCGATCCTAAACCTTTGAAATTCTATTTTGATGATTTAGACTTCCAATTAGCTAAGATGCTCGTAAATCAATACACATCAGATCTTCTCAGAAGAGCATCTTAGAAAAAGTGTCGTCAACTTTCTTTTCCTCGTAAAAGGCACTGGGGAGAGTTCAAGGATGACATGTCGAGTGATGTCATAGAAGGAGAGCCAAGCCACTTAGGAGTAAATTCTATCTTCTCCCCTTCTATGCCCACAATAGATGTCTCTGAACCCATCTCTAAACCCATCCTTGACCCCAATGAATCTTCTTATGCTCTTTTTACTAAACTTCATAATGACCCTAGAAATCCATCAGGACATCTCAAAAATAAGAGTCATGAAGATTATAGAAATACCTAAGAAAAGCAACGACAATAGCGGGGAATGCATGAAACATACTAGAAATACATATGCTATTGTAAAAGAATTGAATGGAAGAGGACGAAGCTTTAGGACTAGCACCTAAACTTGGTTTAAATTCAAATGGTGAGCTTAAATCAATTTCTTTAATAAACAGAACTCACCCAAGTTTAGAGGAAGCTGTAGAAGAGACCAACCTTAGGGACATCAATTCATGAAAAATTCTAGAAAATAAAACATCCAATAAATGTTATAGACATGAAATAATAGAGACAAACTTGTTGTCTATAGACAACCATGAAGAGACACCCTTAGTGTTTAAAAAGGGAGATCACATCGATGAACATGGGAATTATCTCATTAACACTTTATCAAATCCATGCTCATATGAGAAATCTTCTGGATCAATTAGTCTCTATAACATTACCCTACACGAGATTTTCAACCCCTCATTCTACCTATTCATAAAATCATTGAAAGGGTGGTTGTAGATGCATAAGTTTATCATAAATATTATAGATCTCGTTGTAATCTTGATAAAGATGCACAAAGGCTAATTGTTCTAAAGGAAACCCCTTCACCGACTCAATAATTAAAAGGTTTCCCAAGAACAAACTTTGTGTTCCAAAATAACCACTCTTAAAAAAATGAATTGAGCATGCACCTTTAGCATAGAAATATAATTGTCAAAATATTTCTTTGGATATTTTTGTCACTAACTATTTCAGGGTTGAAGTGAGAAAATAACTAATGGCGATGTCGGTATGACCAACCGATCATAATACAAATTAATCCCTCCAAACTTAATTTTACTTTGCAAAATCCAGCTTGGGGGGAATGGCCTTATTTAGAAAATCCTATGTTGCTAATATTGGTTGTCTCTACCTTTATTCGATTTGTTAATCATACTCTTTTATCTCTTTTTTTGAATAAATCTCTACAATGCTTTTATATTACCTTTATCTGCTATAGTAAGATTTAGTTTGGAAGTAGTGTATACATACTTTCAAGGCTTTTTGAATTAAGCGTGGTGCTTAGGTTAAATAGCCTTCCTTAACCAAAATTAGACATGGAGTTTAACTTAGTTATTGAACTAGAAATTGTTGAAGTAGACATTAGATATTTGGTGGACTAACCCCTGCAGAAAAAAACTTTCGATTTAATTTGGGTAAGTCATGAGATAAATTCAAATCGAGACGAAGTAGGGTGCATGGCGGGTTTCAATAACTTTGTAGAAGAAGACACAGCTCATTCATCGTAGATGGAAGAATTGTGAGTATTAATAGTTCATTTACTTTATCTTCGATTTGCAAGTTACTTTGCATCAAGCCATGTCTCAGTATAAAACATGATCTATGCTAAAACAATATCAATATTATCTTTTCATTAGCATAGACAGAACAAAATAAAATACTTGGGCAAGCAACCTGTGTTTAAAATTTGTATACTCCTTCAGGTATGTGTTGTCCACTAATCTATTGCAGGCACAATAATGACTGAAGTAAAAAGAGTCAAAAGATCAAAGAAGTAAAAGATGGTAAAAGAATGAGTGCAACAGAGGAGACAAAATGTCTATGAACAACTCAAGATGCAAAAGAAAGAACCACCACTCATTTACCCTTCATAACTTAGTACCGTCACGCTCTAATAATGAAGGTAATATCCAAAGGTAAGTGATCACTGCTCTTCTCTTGATCTTGGTGCACATAAATACACAAACATGTTAGAGTTACAAATTAAATTGATTAACCTAATTAACTCAATATATTTTGTTCTTTAAAACTGTTCGTGGCACCATTCTCTTAATCTCAGTCTTAACCAAACAAGCAAAAATATTATATTCGATCTTGGGAAGCTGATAGTCATACTCATTTAAAAATTTATATAGAGATAGACGATCCTTCCATTGGTTAGACAATTTTATTCTTTTCTGCCATGTGAACTTGAATGCAATATTCAATGCTTAATCTTTTGATCTTACCACTCATGTTATAAATAAATAAATCATGTAACACCAACTTTATCTTGTTCAAAGTGTCTAAGAATAGATAAAAAAAAAAAAAAGGATAAATTTGGTTACTGTTGGTGTTTTTCCACCAAAGAGAGCCTATGCACTTGATCTCTACCTTGGTTTTGCAAATAGGACAACGCATCGAGCAAAGTTTATTAATTCTACAAGTGAAAGTTCTGTGAACATGCACACTTGAGCAAGATGCTTTGCCCGACTCTTTAAAAGCTCTACTTTAACCTATTGGCCAAACCAAAGAACAAAGGTGACATCATCATCACTAGAGGTATGCAACCATCAAGACCTCCATCTCTCAAGATGGAGAGATACACAAGAGTGGAAGAAGAAGTTACGTCGGTAAACTTAAAATTTTGTACCCTTGCCATAAGGTAATATGGTAGTTATCTAATTAATTAGTATTCCTGTCTACATTGATAAATTTACTTTAACATATTCATCTTCATAAATATTAAAAAAGAAAATAAAATAAAATAACAATCTTTATCCTTTATTTACTTTCTTGTATTATAAAAAACCTAAGCTCCACGAGAATAAATATTCTCTATGGTGGTATACAAAAAATAATAATAAATAAAATATAATATAATAATACAACTATATGATACACATATATTTTATTTCTACATAATTAAACTAGAAAACCCTAAAAAGAGAATCACCGCTAGAACTTATCAATTTGAAATCAACTCATAAGAATAATCAATCACTTATTGGTGACCGCTAACCTCTTATTAAATTCGAGCCTTGAGTTTTGGTTTTCTTGTTGGAGTGTAATTATGCAGGAATAACATTATGACAAGGAGAGAGTCTATTAGCGGCACCTACCAGGAGCGCTGCTAGTTAGCTCACTCTAAAGATCATCAACACCAAGTATTGCAAACATCTAGCTTGGGGGAGGAGCATCCCCTAGTTATCAGGTAGCTATACCTAGACGATTATCGAGTCTATTTTATATAGTCATAAAATACCAAAAATATATAGGCACATGAAGGTCCATGTCTTTAGAGTCTTATAAGTCCAATAGAAATAAAAAGATGAAAAACAAATTAAAATCAAAAAAATAAAATACTTATCTATGTATTAAGGTGTGATCATAGAGTGTGTCTAGTTAGTAAGAGTCAAATAAAAACTGGAGAACATTAAAATTTTGTCTTGGAGATGATGAATAGTTGCTCTACAGTAATTTCTTTCAAGTGCCTAGTTTTTAACCATGAATTCTCCTAAGTTTTAGACATGACTTTTGATATAAGAATTTACTCGAACCTAAAATTTGTGGAGGCATATGCTTGAGCTAAGTCCGTGTAATTGATTGATATGATACGTGAAGGTTTAAGCTGCTATTTATCTTATTCCTAGCATTACTAAGTTCTAGAGATTTATTTTGAAAATCTAAAATCTTACATGATGAACTCTTGTATGATAAAGTTTGAATTCCTACTAAAGTCATATATGATATATTTAGAGTTAGGAAAACCTTTACGTATTCATGCTACTTGCTTTATATTGAGTTCAGTCAACCTTTGTTGTATACCTTATGAGAGTCTTGTCATGCTTTTTAAAATCAAGATCACTTACGCACTCCACCCACATATGCATTACTCCTATTCTAGGATGTAAGCATAGTCATTTCCACTTTCACCTAGATCCACCTTAAAAATATTTTTCTCCTACCCTGGGAGTAAAACACCCAAAAATATACCCTATAGGACAGCCTCCATCTAATTGCTCTAAGTTCTTATCATTATCTCTCCAATTATTTATATTCAAAGAATGCATGTGGCTATGCAAAAGTAAAAAAAAGAGTAGAAGAAAAATGGGAGTAAAAGATGAATAAGTATCCAATAATTAAAACAATAGATACATAGATGTCCACCTCCCAGATTAAAAAAAAAGAGAAGAGAAAGAAAGAGAGAATAAAGATAGCCCATATTTTTCCCGCGAAAAGTTCTAAGGAGAGAGTTATCTTCAAAGAGCAAAAGTAGAATTAGGATTAGCCACTAAATACCATATATACACCTATCCACCATATTTCATACACATGCACATCTTGATTTGATTGTATGCCTCGATTCTCTATGAATCCATTGTTTGACTTTACAACATATGAATTGCAAGTATGCTCATCCTTGTTATTGCCACTCCTGTAAGCTTCACTATAAATCCTTAGTTGCAGGAAGGCATAATATTATTAATGCCTCAGTGAGATCCATAAGTACTATATATTAAGAGACTTGTGGGTGTCATACAATTATGCTCTGAGTTTTATTTCGAAAACTTACAAAACTCTAGAATATTGGCACTGTGAAGAATTTGAGACATATTGCTTGACTTGATTGTTCTATCTTTTGATTGCTCAAGACTTATGCAAAAGCTGTAAAGCTCCATGGTTAAAGGTAAAATGGGTAAGTTTGAAAGTTAGAGCAGTTTTGTCTTAACCGAAGGAAAATTTATGTTTCAAAGCGAGTTTGCTTAAAAGAAATAAAAGTATTGCAGCAACTCCTGATCCAAATATTTTAGGCTTAGGTTGTTTGCCAAGGGACTGGCAAAAGGTAAGCTTGGAGGAGTTGTTGACGGTGGATAACGTTAATATTTATTAGAACTTTAGACATGAAAGGATATATGAATACACACTAGTCTAGGGTTTTAACTGATAATTTCCACGAGTTTTGCATATTCAGTATTTTCCAGGGATTATTCCGGAAAAGCATAAAAGAAGGGATTATAGTGCATAATTATCACGAAACTTATCCGCGATGGAAAACATCGTCATCCGGCTCGAAAAGGGTCTAGAAGACACCCGAAGCAGCGGGACCCACGGAGTCCAGGTGGGGCCGGCCCACCGGCCCACCCGGCGCCCGGCGCCTCGTGGCCTCTCGGCCGCCGCCGCCGAGTCTTCCTCCCACGCGTCCCTGGAAGCCAAGCAAAGCATCCCTCCGGTCGATCTAAGGTCGGTTTGATCCGACGGTGCACATAAGATGAAGACGCGGATCGATGACGTGGCGGTTCCTTACCCCCTACTCCACCTCGGCCTATATAATGATGCCCCAAGGCTCCCCCTAGAGGCATTCTACAGCCCGGTGCTTCATATTCTCTACATAATTAGGGTTAGGGTCCCTCTAGTTGATCTAGTTCTAGTTCATCTAGTTCTAGTTCATCTAGATGTAGCAATTAGGAGAGACTAGTTCATCTAGATCTAGTCTTGTTTAGAGATTAGAGAGATTAAGTAGAGGAGTAGCGATTCTGGAGGAGTTCCGGTCTGTCGGTGCTTCTTCGTGGCTGTATTCTTCTGGATTCAGTTCCCTTGCCCGGAGTTCTGCTTACGAGGTACTTTTTTGTATTCGTCATTCCGATTCAAGTAAGCAACTTGTTTTTATTCGTTCTTAAGTTCACATCTCATATTGAGTGCTTTGATCTTGGTCATTACTTGGTTGAAGTAGTATTTCATAGTGTAGGCGTGGTGCCTAGGCTAGGTTTACTTATGGATGTCCCCTGATTAGCCGGATAGTGGTAGCTCGCGAAGGTGACTTTATAGCTTCGTTGAATCCTCTGTAGTCGACTTCCCGTTGATAGGACTGATAGGCTTATAGGTGCTTGGTAGGAGATTACTCTGTTTCTTCTCCTATTCGGGTTACTTACGCAGTTAGAACGGTATTATACAAAGCTTACCGGTTGTCAGAACTAGAGTTCAATAACTATTTCCTCTTTCTTGATATTATCTAGCCTAATTATAAGGTTAAGTCTATATACTTTGTCATCATCACAACTGTTCTCTATGGATACGATATTTAAAACCTCCTGGTAAAATATGACACCGTATGATATCTCGTAAACTATGGATAATCCTACTTAAAACTTATTTAATGGAGTGCAGTTAATTTATACCAACATTGGTTTTAACCACTATGTCGTCGACGTAGGCCTCTATAGTTTTCCCTATGTTCTCTTCGAAGACGCCAAGCATGCACCGTTGGTATGTAGCTTCGGCGTTTCTGAATCCGAAGGGCATTGTTACGTAACAGTACATACCAAAGGGTGTGATGAAGGAAGTCGCGAGCTGGTCGAACTCCATGATCTTGATTTAGTGGTAGCCGGAATAGGCATCGAGGAAAGAGAGGAGTTCGCACCCCGAGGTGGAGTCAACTATCTGATCAATGCGAGGAAGAGGAAAAGGAACCTTTGGACATGCTTTATTTAAACTAGTATAGCCTACACACATCCTCCATTTCCCGTTTTTCTTCCTAACTAGTACAGGGTTGGACAACCACTCGGGATGGAACACCTCCTTAATGAATCCGGCCGCCAGAAGCTTTTTCACCTCCTCACCGATGGCCCTACGCTTCTCCTCGTCGAATCGGCGCAGGCGCTGCTTCACCGGCTTGGACCCGGCCCTGATATCAAGGGAGTGCTCGGCGACATCCCTCGGGATGCCTGGCATGTCCGAGGGACTCCACGCGAAGATGTCGGTATTCGCGCGGAGAAAGTCGACGAGCACTGCTTCCAATTTGGGGTCGAGGCAGGCGCAGATCTTCACCGCCCTCCCAGAGGAGCCGCTCGGATCGAGGAGTACTTCCTTCACTCCGTCGGTAGGCTCGAAGGTGCCGGTGTGCTGCTTGGTGCTGAGTGCTTCGGATAGCGCCATGGCCTCGACGTACTCGATCGCCTCGACGTCGCAGTTGAAGGCGTGCTCGTAGGAAGTCTCGACGGTGATGACGCCATTGGGGCCCGGCATCTTGAGGAGGAGGTAGGTGTAGTTGGGGACGGCCATGAACTTGGCGTACGCGGGACATCCAAGGATGCCGTGATAGGTCCCTCAGAAGTCGACCACGTCGAAGGTGAGGGTCTCCTTGCAGAAGTTGGATGGCGTCCCGAAACAGACCGGAAGGTCGATCTGTCCGAGAGGCCAGGCTTGCCTGCCTGGCACCACGCCCTGGAACGGAGATCCGCTGGGGCGGAGTTGTGGCCGCTCGATCCCGAGCAGGTTAAGCGTCTCGGCGTAGAGGATATTGAGGCCGCTGCCGCCATCCATCAACACCTTGGTGAGCCGCACGTTGCCAATGACGGGGTCGACGACGAGCGGGTAGCGCCCGGGGTTCCGGACATAGTGCAGATGGTCGTCAAGGTTGTAAGTGATGGCGTCGGTGGACCACGGAAGATACTGCGGGGTGGCAGGGCGTACCGAGAAGACTTCACGGCGCTCGCGCTTGATCTGGCGTGGCGTGAGGTTTGCTAGCAATCCTCCGATGATCAGGAAGACGTCGTGGACCTCGGGGAACCCTTCCCCCTTGTCCTCTTCGTCCTTCTTCTTCTTATCCTGGGGGGTTGCTTCTGGCAGAAACAACAGGCCATCTTGCACACCCCCATGGTATGCTTGACGAGGAACTTGTGGAATGGGCATGGCTTTTTGAGCATGTCGTCAAAGGCCCCGAGCCCCGGAGGGCCTCGGGGAGCCTTGAGGTCAGCTGCAGTGACGAGGTTGTCCTCGGAGTCTGCCTCCTTCTTGCCCTTCTTCCCCTTCCTCTTATTCCTCATGTTCTTCTTGGGGTTGCAGGATGCGTCTCCCTCGGCATCGCCTTCCTTCAGCTTCCTCTTGTCGTTGCCGTCGCGAAAGATCGCTCCCACCGCTTCCTCGCCGGAGGCGAAGTTGGTTGCCACTTCGAACAGCTCGTTGGCGGTGGATGGCATCTTCCGGCCCAGCTCGTGGACAAGCTCCTTGCAGGTCGTGCCGTCAAGGAACGCGCTGATGATGGCAGTGCCGGCCACGTTGGGAAGCTCGGTGCATTTTTTTGAGAAGCGCCGGATGAAGTCCCGCAGCGACTCGTCAGCCTTCTGGCGGCAGCTACGGAGATCCCATGAGTTCCCAGGGCGCACGTATGTGCCTTCCCACGAAAACCTTGACTAGGTCAGCCCAGTCGCGGATCGTGCGGGCGGGAAGGTGCTCCAGCCAGGCTCGTGCTGAGTCACCAAGGTGGAATGGAAGGTTGCGAATGATAATCCTGTCATCATCCGCGCCGCCCAGTTGACATGCCAAGCGGTAGTCGTTGAGCCACACCTTGGGGTTTGTTTCTCCCGAGTATTTGGTGAGGTTGGCCGGTTGACGGAAACGGAAAGGGAACCGAGCGTTGCGGATCTCCCGGCTGAAAGCACGGGGCCCTGGGGGATCGGCATCGTCACAGTCCTCATCGCTGCCGTGCCTTCCGCCTCGACGAGGCCGACAAGGGCCGCGCCGGGCCTCGCACCGCCTCCCTCGCAGCGCCGTTGATGACGTTGCGCCGCTGCCGCTGCCTCGATGTTACCGCGGTTGTCCTGGACGCGCTCACGAGCTGGCCATCGTGACGGGTCTTGGTGGACCGAGGCTTCCCGCTCGTAGCGTGGGGGGACCTCGGCTCCTTCGTCCCTCTCGCGCCCGGAGCCGAGAGGCCGAGCTCTCTCGGCTTTGGACGGCGGCGTCTCGATGTAGTCCCCGCATCTCGCTCCGATCCGCCGTCCTTCCGGTGGACGGCTCCGGCATTGCCCGGAGGAGGAGGGCGGCCGCGGCGACGTTCTGGCTCGCACGTTGGAAGAAGGGAGGACGTTCGCCTCCTTCGTCGTTAACGATCTGCCGGTTAACGTCCCGGGCACGCCATCGAGCCTGAGGGCTCGGATTAGGCGCCACGCGACGCTCTCGCTCGAATGTGTCTATCTTTTACCGTAGCGCAAGACGGTCGTGTTCGAGCTTCTCTCCGAGCTCCCGGATCTGCTCGATAGTGGGGCGTCACGATCCCTCGGGGGTGGATGCTGGGTTACCAGCTCTCGGGAGGGCCCATGCGCGCTGGAGTCTGCTGTTCCTGGCCCGTGGGCCGGGATGTGCCGGGATCCTGAGGCGCAGCGCCTCCTAGGACCGGTGTTGGGACGTTCCTGGGATTGTGGCCTTGTTCGTGGCCGGCGCCCTCGTTGCCGCCATCGTGGACGCTCTCGATCTCAATGTGGAAACTCTCCCGGGTTGGATCATACATGTCGTCCGGCGAATCTGGGTCGGGGTGCCCAAAGGCGAATGCATGCGCCGGGATTAGCCCACGGGGCTCCGTGGCCTCAGTGTCCCTTATGCAGCGTGGGCGTTGTGGGGCCCGGAAAAATCCACTCCCGCCCACCTGGCTCCGTGCCCCTCAGAGTCGGGGTAGGACGTGGCTGGTGCGGACGCGACCAGATCCCGGACAAAGCGCAGCTGGTGTCTGGGGAGCCCATCGTAAGCCCCCAAGTTGGTGGAGACCGAGGACGCGTATGTGGCGGCGGCGTTGGCGAGGCCGAATAGATCAGGGGGCGCAGCCTGCGGGGGAACACGAGGGCGACCCTCACCACTCAGGTGCAACGCGGCTAGGTCCCTCTCGAGGTTCCTAGCTGCGCGCCGCGCCTCCTGTGCGCGACGGATGCACGTGCTGCGGCGCCTCCTACGCCTGGCCTGCGAGGGGGTCTTGGTTTCCTCCTTGGAGGTTGTTGTCACTTCTAACGTCGCTACGAATTAACGAGATTAGAAATGCATGGTATTTAAATTAACTTGTCATTAGCAACTAGCCACTTCTTTATCACTAGCATTCCTAAGCATGAATTAAGTTGTCATCCCTAATTGTAATGCTAAGGAGCAAATATAGATTTACATGTATTATTCAATATGACTAGGCGTAGATATGAATATAAACTAAAATAGATTACGCAAGTTTTACAGATAATTATACCATTGTAGCATTTTACTTAGGGAGTTCTTGCGGGTTGTCGATTTATATTTATACCACTTTGGGAAAGTTTTGTTATAAACTCTATCTATTATATTGATAAGAATAGTGATATTACCAATGTCATCTACTCTACTCATAACAAAAGAGGTCACAAGATAAATATAGATAAATACGGGTGATAGCATAATCAAGTATCATAATTATATAGATAATCATCGAGCATTGTCTAGTCATAATCATAGTTAGCCAATGGATAAACTAAGGAGTTAATTGTCTAAGGTAATTCTATAACTACATCAATGAATAACTCTAATTAGTGCAATTACATCTAGTAATCATCGCTAACTCAACCCTATATCATGATCACATGTAAGGGGGTATCAACTAGAAAGGATGTGAAACAGAGTCATTATCTAACTTCGTGACCGTGCCTGTTGTCCTACACACGGAGGGTGGACTACATAGGAACCAACGTAGGCTGTCACCTACGCGGACTACCATACATCCCGGCATGTCGGGGTGCACTCACAGACAAACAAGATATCTAGACACCACGTCTACATATTGTCTATCATCTACCCATTGTACACCTGGATAAACGCTATACGAGCAATTACATGAATTCAATAAGATCGAACTAACTAAACTAGACATATAATCAAAGTAGACAATGACTATTGCAATTAAGAACATATGACTATTAAGAAAAATGTCTCCCTAATCTGAATAATGAATACAATAAGAAAGAAAGAACTAGAACTATACTGAACTCTTGCGCTCCAGACAGACGTCGGGGGCTCCAGATCCTGATGAAGAACTAGATATCCTCTACTTCTAATCTAACTGACTAGAACTATAAACTAGAAGGCTCTTGATGAACTTGAAGGCTTCTTGATGTTTGATGGCTTGAGGCCTTTGATGAATAATGAATTGGCTCACTCCAGGGGGGTCTACCCACATATTTATAGTCCGGTGGGATGAACGTGCGCCGCAGGATCAAACCAACTTAACCAAGGGAAGAGATGCATCAGGAGAGGCGGTGGAGGAAGCTTCCAGAAGGAGGGGGCAAACCCTAGCGGGGAGGCACCGCCCGGCCCCAGGGTGGGGCCAGCCGGCCCCACCTGGCGGCCTCTGGCCCCCTGTTGCTTTGGGTGTCTTCCAGAGTCTTCCTGAGTCCAATCGTGATATTTCCCGTGGCGGATAAGTTTCGTATTTATTTTGCACTTGAATCCCTCTTTTCAGCTTTTCTGGAATAATCCCTGGAAAATATAGACTATGCAAAACTCGTGGAAATTGTTAGTTAAAACCCTAGACTAGTGTGTTTTCATGTATTCCCTTGTGTCTAAAGTTCTAATGAATGTTGATGTTATCCACCGTCAACAACTCCCCAAGCTTACCTTTTGCCAGTCCCTTACAAACAAACTAAGCCTAATTTTTATTGTATTTGGATCGGGGAGTTGCTACAATATTGTTAGTCTTTCCAAGTACACACGCTTTCAAACAAAGATATTCCTTCGGATTAAACAGTATATGTTCTAACCTTCAAACTTACCCATTCTTCCTTTAATTATAGGGCTTTACAGTTTTTGCATAAGTCTTGAGCAATCAAAAGATAGAACAATCAAGTCAAGCGCTATGTCTCAAATTCTTCGCAGTGCTAACATTCTGGAGTTTTCATAAGTTTTCAAAATAAAACTCAGAGCTTCATTGTATGATACCCTCAAGTCTCTCAATGTATGTGGTATTTATGGTTCTCCCTTAAGGCGTTGATGATGTTATGCCTCCTACAGCTAAGGATATGGTAGAGCTCATAGGATCGGCAATAACAAGGGTAGGCATACTTGCAATGCATATATTGTAAAGTGAACTAATGGATCCACAAATAATCGAGGCATACAATCAAACCAAGATGTGCATGTGTATGGAATATGGTGGATAGGTGTATATATGGTATTTGTGGCTAATTCTAATTCTACTTTTGCTCTTTTGAAATAACTCTCTTGAAATTTTTCTCGAAAGAAACATGGGCCATCTTTATTATTCTAAATCGGGGAGGTGAACATCTTATACCCGTTATTTAAATTGCTTGGGACATTTATCCATTTTACTCCCTTTTTCTTCTCTTTTTTTTTTTTGCAATTATAGCCACATGCATCCCTTGGATATAATAACCAATTAGAGAGATACTGATCGGGACTTAGAGCATTAAAGACAGGGGTTTTTCCTATGGGGTGTATATTTTTGGTGTTTTCTCCCAATGTAGGAGAGAAATATTTTTATGATGAACATAGATGGAAAATATATGAATGATTGCGCTTACTCCCAGGGTAGGAATAATATATATGTGGACTGGAGTGTGTGAGTGATCTTGGTTTTAAAAAGCATGACAAGACTCTTATAAGGCATACAACACAAAGTTGACTGAACTCAATGCAAAGTCGGCAGCTTAAATGTGAAAAGGCTTCCTATCTTCTAAGAATATTATTTCGGCTTTGGTAGGAATTCATATTTTGTCATACAAGAGCTCATCATGTAGATTTTAAATTTTCAAAATAAACCTCCGAACTTAGTAATGCTAGGAATAAAATAAATAGCGGCTCAACCTTCATGAATCATATCGATCAACCACCTAAACTCGGCACAAACTCATGCCTCCACAATTCAGTTCGAGTAAATTCTCCAATTAAAATAGCAGTGTTTAAAACTCAGGAAAATTTAAGTTTGGCAACTAGGTATTTGGCAAGGATGACAACAGAGCAACTATTCATCATCTCCAAAACAAATTTTTAATGTTCATCAAGTTTTTAATTAACTCTAGCCTAGACTGACCTAAATATACTATAACTAAATAATTATTTGGTTTTTGAATAATTATGTATTATATATATATTTTTTTTTCGTTTTGAATTAACAACCTAACAAAAGACTCTATAATATCCGTGGACCTTCATGTGCCCACATATTTTTTGGTATTTTATAAATATATATAAGGTAAACTTAATAATCGCCTAGGTGTAGTCACCTGATAACTAAGGGATGCTCCTCCCCCAAGCTGGATGTTTGTAATACTTGGTGTAAATGTTCTTCAGAGCGAGCTAGCCAATAGCAGACCTGGTGGTTACCACTGATAGACTCTCTCCTTATCACGATGTTGTTACTGTATGAATACACTCCATAAAAAAGGGAAACCAAAACTCGAGGCTCGAATTTAATACTGGGTTAGCGGTCAGCCAAAGAGTAATTGATCTTCTTTTATGAGCAAATTTTTACATTGCCAGATTTTAGCAGGATTTTATTTTTTTTCTCTTTTTGAATTTTCTGTTTATGATGCAGGAATTAAATATGAATGCTATTTTTATTATTTTTGTTTTTATTCCACCACAGTAAATACTCCTACGGGAATCCCATAAGTTTAAGCACATGGGGCTTATGAATTTTGTGATGTAATAAATAATGCAATGAATGTGTGTGTGTTGTTGTTTTCTTCGTTTATATTTTAATGTGCCAACATAATTATGCTACTATATATTCAAGTAAACTTACTAGTGAACTTAAGTAGATAACTACCATTCTATCCTTATGGCTAGGATACGGAATTTAAAGTCTACCGACAGGACTTAGATAGAGGAGAATACTTACTTAGTAGGTTCATTGTCCGAGGTCACCTCGAGTCAACTCCCCGCCTCGTGGTGGTGCAAAGACGTGCTTCTTCTTTCTCCTTCCATCTCTTTTTTACGTTTCTTACGCTTCTCTCTTCTCTAGCTCCAGGCTCTTGACTTTGTTTTTCTTCTCCCACTTTTCTAGATGTGCTAGGATTTCTTCTTTTTCTGTTTTTGCGACTTGGTCCATTCTTTCAGCTTCTGCTTCCCACTCACTCCAGCGTGGTGCTTGTGTATTCTCTTCTTGCTCCTTGTAGCAGTCTTTATACTTTACAATCTTTCCAGGAAATTCTTCCTAGCTACAGTGAGGCTGGGCAGCCTGACCGTGGCCTTGGCGTCTTCTCCTGTCGCGTTGCTTCTGATCTATTCCCCGTTAACAAGCGTTCTAAATTGACAAATGTACCTTTTTCGGTGGGCAAGTTGAAGTGGATCTGTCCGAAACCGATGTAGATGTTCGCGTTGGCGGTGTAGAGAAATGGTCTTCCCAAAAGGATCGGGGATTCATCGTCTCCCTGCATATCAAGAACTAGAAAATCTACAGGTATATATTGCCCTTGAATTCTTACCATGACATCTTTGACCACTCCTTCAGGGAACCTCAGTGATTGATCCGCCATCTGCAACTGAATAAATGTTGGGTATAGAAGTAAATTATCAAATAAATCATCATATACCTGTTTTGACATTACGTTGCAGCCTGATCCGGTGTCGCAGATGGTGTTGGCGAAGGTGGTGTCTTTGATCGCGCATTCAATAATTGGTATACCTGGATCACCTCTCTTTGTTGGAAATGGCTTGGGTAGCATATGATCATTTTCGTATTGAAAGCAAATGATTAGTTGAGTAGTTTCTTCAGGTGCATACTTGATCTCCCTCTATCTTCTATTGCTTCTATTGTTTCTTTTCTTCGGCACTGACTGCTGTAGTTGCTCTTCTTGTTGACAGGAATTGCTTCGGGCTGCGGGAGCTTTCGGGGACGCGGTTCTTGAATGTGAATCTTTCTTTCTTGTCCTTAATGGATAGGACGATCTTGGCGTACTCATAGATGATGGCTTTTATTGTGCACAAGAATGGTCTGCCCAAAATTATGGGTGTCTTCTCATCTACTCCTATCTCCATGACCACGAAATCAATTGGGACGTATGATTGTCCTACTCTAATGACAACTTCTTCTAGTACTCCCTCAGGGTAGCAAATGGACTGATCTGCAAGTTACAAACGCATATTTGTGTACAACAGGGGATCATTTAATATTTTCTCATAGATTACCTTGGGCATAATGTTGACACTAGAGCTGAAATCGCAGATAGCCTCCAGGAAGCTATAACATCCTATAGCGATAGGAATGACAGGCCTTCCAGGGTCTCCCATCTTCTCCGGTAGAGAGTGGTCAATCCACTGTACATCTGTAAGCTCAATATGGTATTGGGTTGCATTGTGAATATCAACAAGATTAGCAGTTTTTAAATCTTCCGGTTGGCCTGGGATCTTATCTTTCTCGAATGAAGGAACAGCAGCAGCTAGTTGAGCTAATTGTGATTCTAACATTTTATTAAAGTTGTCTTGATTCTTTATAGCGAGAAGCAAAGGTGTCCAATCTAGTATTTATGTTTTCTAATGCTTTATCATTTGAAGCTATCTTTCTAGTCATTTGATCTAACAATTTAGATTGATTAGCAACTAAATCTCTTAAAGGTGGAAGATTGTAATTATTAAAATTATTACCATGGTTGTTACCTTGGTAATTACCTTATCGAGGTTGCTAATTTCACCCTTGGTTTTGTTAAGGACGGTAGTAGGTGTTGTTGTTGATGAAGTTCACATCTTCTTGCAGTGTAGGGCAGCTGATAGCCGAGTGCCCGTAGTCTCCACATTCTTCACATGTCATATGAGAATCATTGATGTGCATGACTTTCTTCTTCTCTATATCGAGCTTCTTCATAATGAGGTCTAGCTTGGCAGTGACTATGTCAGTTTCCTTGAGATGATGGATTCCTCCTCCTTTCTTGCAGGGCTGAGTACGTTCTTCATTACAGCTTGAATTTGAGGCCATCTTCTCAATGAGAGCTTTAGCATCTGAGAGCTTAAGTGATAGGAAAGCTCCCCCAGCTGCAGCATCAATAGACTCACGGGTGCTAGAGACAAGCCCGTGGTAGAAAGTCTGCATTAATAGCCACTCCTCTATCCCATGACGAGGACAGTCTTCTATGTAGTTCTGGAATCTTTCTCATGCTTCAGTGAATGATTCATCATGTTGTTGATGAAAACTTGCAATTTTCCCACGCAGAGCATTCGTCTTGGTGGTAGGAAAGAATTTTGCCAGGAAAGCGGTTGAGCAAAGGTCCCATGTAGTGTTCTTGTCTTTGTTGATGTAGAACCACTGCTTAGCTTTCCCCAATAATGAGAACGGGAAAAGACGGAGTAAAATAGCATCTCTTGGTACTCCTTTGATCGTGAAGGTGCTGCAGATTTCTAGGAAATATTGTAGGTGTGCACTTGCATCTTCATGAGCTTTTCCACAGAATTGGCTGGCTTGAACCATGGTGATGAGAGCAGGCTTGAGCTCAAATCCATTCTCCCAAGTGTTGACTGGTCCGGTCGGATGTTTGTTTGTTGTTGGGGCGAGAACTCACGCAGTGTCTTCTTAGCCATGTCTTCAAACACAGGAGCTAGGTTTTCTCCTAATTGCTCTTCTGTTTATTCTTCTACTTGTTCTCTAAATTCTTCTTCCAATGTTGGAGCTGGCTCCTCTGAAGAGCTAGCTTGAGCAGCAGCGGGTGTTCTTGATGGTGATTCAAATTTGTCCCTTGCTTCTACAAACTTCTTCTTTCTAAGGAGTTTCTCTGGATCGTCAGTGAAGTTCTTTGGAAGAGAAAAACCATTCATTCATCACCCTACATAAGATAAGCAAATGATAACAACGAAGGGTGTACCTGTTGAGCTAGAGATCGATTGGTAATATGATTTTATCCATGTTGTATATATGTTTATCAATATTTCCTAAGTTTATTGTGCCTTCCCCGGTAACGGCGCCAAAAATGCTTGTTGCCACTTCTAACGTCGCTATGAATTAACGAGATTAGAAATGCATGGTATTTAAATTAATTTGTCATTAGCAACTAGCCACTTCTTTATCACTAGCATTCCTAAGCATGAATTAAGTTGTCATCCCTAATTGTAATGCTAAGGAGCAAATATAGATTTACATGTATTATTCAATATGACTAGGCAGAGATATGAATATAAACTAAAATAGATTCTGCAAGCGGACAGATAATTATACCATTGTAGCATTTTACCTAGGGAGTTCTTTCAGGTTGTCGATTTATATTTATACCACTGGGAAAGCTTTGTTATAAACTCTATCTATTATATTGATAAGAAAATATATACAATGAATAAGTGATATTACCAATGTCATCTACTCTACTCATAACAGGCAGAGGTCACAAGATAAATAAAGATAAATAAGGGTGATAGCATAATCAAGTATCATAATTATATAGATAATCATCAGAGCATTGTCTAGTCATAATCATAGTTAGCCAATGGATAAACTAAGGAGTTAATTGTCTAAGGTAATTCTATAACTACATCAATGAATAACTCTAATTAGTGCAATTACATCTAGTAATCATCGCTAAGTCAACCCTATATCATGATCACATGTAAGGGGGCATCAACTAGGAAGGATGTGAAACAGAGTCATTATCCAACTTCGCGACCGTGCCCTGCTGTCCTACACACGGAGGGTGGACTACAGAGGAACCAACGTAGCTGTCACCTACGCGGACTACCACACGTCCCGGCATGTCAGGGTGCACTCACAGACAAACAAGATATCTAGACACCACGTCTACATATTGTCTATCATCTACCTATTGTACACTTGGATAAACGCTATACGAGCAATTACATGAATTCAATAAGATTGAACTAACTAAACTAGACATATAATCAAAGTAGACAATGACTATTTGCAATTAAGAACATATGACTATTAAGAATAATGTCTCCCTAATCTGAATAATGAATACAATAAGAAAGAAAGAACTAGAACTATACCGAATTCCTGCGCTCCAGACAGACGCCGGGGGCTCCAGATCCCGATGAAGAACTAGATCTCCTCTACTTCTAATCTAACTAACTAGAACTATGAACTAGAAGGCTCTTGATGAACTTGAATGCTTCTTGATGCTTGATGGCTTGAGGCCTTTGATGAATAATGAATTGGCTCCCTCCAGGGGGGTCTACCCACATATTTATAGTCCGGTGGGATGAACGTGCGCCGCAGGATCAAACCGACTTAACCAAGGGCCGAGATACATCAGGAGAGGCGGTGGAGGAAGCTTCCGAAGGAGGGGCAAACCCTAGCGGGGGGCGCCGCTGGACCCAGTGGAGCCGGCCCGCCCCACCTGGCGGCCCTCCCCAGCCCCCATTGCTTCGGATGTCTTCCGAGTCTTCCCCGAGTCCAATCGTGATATTTCCCCGTGGCGGATAAGTTTCGTGTTTATTTTGCACTTGAATCCCTCTTTTTCGGCTTTTTCGGAATAATCCCCGAAAAATATAGAATATGCAAAACTCGTGGAAATTGTTAGTTAAAACCCTAGACTAGTGTGTTTTCATGTATTCCCTTGTGTCTAAAGTTCTAATAAATGTTGACGTTATCCACCGTCAACAGAGGTCTCCGGAACTCTAGGCGGGACAAGCACCATGTCGTACTGGTAACCGAGAGACACGAACTCCAGGCTCCCAAACCAGATCACGGTGCCTAGATCCAAGGGCCGCGGAGGAAGGAAAGCGGGGCCGGAGGCGTCCCGGGACGCCTCGCTGTGGTGATCGGCCATTCCGGAGTTTGGCGGGAGGGTGAGGTGAAAAAAACACGCACAACTCCCCCTACCTCGGGCGCCAACCGGTGCTAAAACTGGTGGTCCTAGTACCAATGAGTAAATTTATGGTGCGTGTCCCCGACTCCGGAAGGTGTGCAAGAAGGACACAAGGGTTTATACTGGTTCGGGCGAGGGAAGGCCCTACGTCCAGTGGAGGAGGAAATCTTGTATTATCTTGCACCGGGGTGCTTGTAGGTAGGGTGTACAAGCTGGTGGAGAGAGGGAACTGATCTCAAGTCTCGTGAGTGATTGAGGCTAGTGCCAATATCGTGAGTCCGTGTCCCCCCTCTTGGGTTCCGTCCCCCCCTCTTTTATAGCCGCCAAGGGGAGTGTCTGGGTTTACAGGTGTGTTTGTAAGCATGAGGTGGTGAAGGGCGCTTTTTCTCCTCTGGTCCGAGGCCTTAGGGTCGTCTGCCGCGCTCCCCCGTGACCCCGGAGTGGACGTTGAGGTCGTGGTGCATGTCCGGACCATGTGCGTCATGGGCGCGGCTTCGTAGTGTCGTGTCTTCGGTCCTGGCGGCGATGTGGATGGCTTCCCCTGTGGAGATTGTCAGGAGCGTCGTGGGAGGCGTGTCCGAGCCCCTGTTGGTCGTTGTAGCTTTGACTCATCCAAATCTGAGGCTCCGAGGCCCTCGGATCCGATCGCCGTATCTGGAGGCGGTTGGCACGGGGGGGGGCGGCCGTAGGTGTCGCCGCCCATCCTGGCTTCCGTACGAAGGACGGAGTTGAATAATGGCCTCCGTCGTGGCGGTCGATATCCGGGAACTCCGGTAATTAGACGTGGCATAGAGGTTAGGCAGAATAGCGCCCCCACAGTGGAGGGCATGGCCTCCGCTGTGAGGGATGGCGAGGTCCCCTGACGTGACAGGCTCCATCCTCTGGCAAGGTATGGCCGGTACTATGGAGAGGCGGGACAGGTGCAAGTCCCGTCCGAGTCCTGGTTTGACCAGAATCTGCGGCGTGCTCCGCCCGAGGTTTGGCGCGCAGGGGTTCGGGCGAGGCGAAGCGGAGCTCGCCCGAGGCCCCGACAGGGGTTCGGGGCGAGACGGACCCGAGGCCCCGACGGGGGTTCGGGCGAGACGGAGCGTTGGCGCCCGTCCGAAGTCTTGGCGAGAGGGCTCGGTCGAGGCGGAGTGATTTCGCCCGCCCGGGGGCCTTAGCGGAGAGGCTTCGACCGAGGCGGGGAACGGTGTGTCGGGCCTTGATGGGCCGTGCGCTGCCTCTGCGTGGCCTGGTCTTCGCGTTCGTTTGGGCCCTGTTTTTTGTGGTCCGTTTGGGGGCCCTAATTTTGGTACCCGACAAGACTTGATAGATCTCATTATACACTTAGTGATTTATTGTGTCTGTTCATTCTAGAGTAGAAATATTAGGACTGATCACTAGGGCGCAAACTGAACTAGTTTCATCTTCTCTAGCTTAGGCCTTGTTTGGCTGCACCTAAATACACTTCAATCCCTACGGTTTTGAGGGGATTGATATTTTAAACTAAAATACACAATCCCCTCAAAACCGTAGGGATTGAAGTGTATTTAGGTGCAGGCAAACAAGGCCTTAGTGAGTAGCTTAGTATTTATCTTGCTCTCTAGTATTCTGTATTAGTTGCACACTCTAGGCTGCAAAACTTTAGCTAGAAGTGGTTCTATCATCTCTCAACGTCCACATCTACATCCACATTTTCCCAAGTGTTCTTTTACCAAAAAAGATGGCTTAGAAGCTCAACACATTCGTATCGTAACGGACTTAACGGCCAAAGTTCACTTTAGTCCATCTATCTATCTATCTGTAGGTCTAGTCAACCTCAATATTAAGGTCATGCTCATGCTCATGCACCTTACAGTCAGACAGTCAGGGCTGGGGGCTGATTATGAATTGTCACCGATAGCGCGCGGCCGGCGAGGAAAGTGGTTCCATGAAATCCGCAACGGAGACGACAGACGACAGTCGGATCTCCCGCGGCAGATCGACGGCCACACGGCCTTCCATCATGTCCAGAACAGTCAGCATGCTGGGCCTCACGTCACGACTGTGCTGCACACAGCAAATTCACCACCTCTTCCACCTCCCGCTCGTCCACATTCGCCATGGCCGTGTCCACCAGCTCCATTAGCTCGCCTCGCACCATCTTCTCCCGCACAACGGTAGTGCTACGCTTGCCATTGGCAACTGACAAGACAATCACTACTGTAAGCAGACAAAGAAATATTCCGGAAAGAGCCTTCCCCTTCCGACTCGATGGCGTGAAAGCGTATAAGCAAGCAATGGCTGCGTAGCACAAAGACTCAAGAGTAATCTTTGAACTTAAGCTAAAAGGTCCATAACCAAGAAAAATCAAAATGAAAATGACAATTACAACTGCAGAATGAAAATGATAAATCTTGCAACAGGTACAGCAGGCACAGCAGCGTCCTCGACCTGGGGAACGAGGAACCTCGCCAGAGTCATGTGGACCTGGCATAGCTGTACACTTAAGAGAAGATGAAACTACAGGAATGGTGGCACAAGTCTCCGGCCGGAGGAGAGAATCACAAGAACTTGGCATCCATTCTGCTACCTCGCAATGGGCCGAGATGTATAGAAGTGAGCGGGTTTTAATTCAATCTGACTACTAACCTTGAATTCTGTTGCTTCGGTAGGAGTAAAGGCTTTAATCTGACTAGGTAGTCTCAATTAGTATATACATTTTTCTACCAATTGGAAGAGAAATGGGCCTAAATTTATCACCGCGTAGGCGTCATGGGAAAGCTGCTCCCCACTTATATGAACATGAATGACTTTTTGGCTCTGGATTGGAGGTGATAGATAAAACAAGTGCACTAACGTATGGGATGATCACAAACTTAGTAAGCTTACATCTTAATTATATTTGTGTACTCTCCGTTGAATCAAATCTTATCATGTCACAAAAACTTGTCGTTTTGGACAAGATGTAGTCAAAGCTCAAGACCTACAAACAACAATAACTATCATATTATTTAGTTTGATCATGCATAAGTTATTATATATGTACATTTGTATTCAAAATACTTGCAAAATATCTTATATTTAATGGATTTTAAGAATATAATCTAAAAATTTTAGTGATCAAAATACACAACAAAGACCCTGCAAAGTTATATGTATTAAGTATTTTTTACCAGAGTATAGGTCAATAACGCCCAAGTTTAATATTAACCAATTGGAAGTTTTTTAAGCACAGTTGAATGTTAATCTGACTGTTCTGCCAAGACCAAGTCCAGATGGGTACTCAAATGTGTGCTCAATCACACAAAATTAAATTGAACAAAAGATACAAATGTGACACATATACTATAAAAAAATGTGGAACTAAACTATTAGATAGAAACTGTTAAATCTATATGAATCTGGAACTAAATGTGGAACTAACCACTGCGGCTGCACTTGATTCAGGTCCACTTCAGTTCTCTGACTCATCAGTGTCGCTCCTCTCTGGTTCTGCTTCCTCTCCATTTGCAGCAGGCTCTTGGACATCTGGCTGCTTGGCTGCACGAGCTACTGGAGGTTTCTTACGATCTCCACCTTCTTCACCTCCTGTCATATTGGCATTCTGATCTATTGATAGTCAAGGAAATATGCACATTTACACGGGAAAAACGGTGACTCCTTCAACCAACAAACCAAATGCATATTGACTTACAGATGTTATAAGCAACCAATTCAGAAACATAACTAGTGTTTAAGTGTATCTTTCAAAACATCTATCTGAAACCATCATACTGACAAGATTCAAAGAAACACATCATTACCCTCGTGAAAGTGGCAGGGAACTCCACGTAGACGAACCATTTGTAAACTAACATTAGTAGCAAAATAATACTGAGAAAACCTAAGACTTAAATACTAAAAAAGTACAATATACCATTTCGTCCAGCTGCTAGAATACAACACAACTACACAAGCTAGCATTTAGTAAACGAAAGGTCAAAAATAAAAGGATACTGACAGATACTCCATGCATGATATTGATAAGATGCTTCTCAACTTGGTTAACAAGCTCTGCCTGCAAAATTGTACAAGGAAAAATCAGGGTTCCATCTAAAAGTGTTTGCATGAACATGAACTTGGGTAACGAACAGAGCTAGAGGGGAATTAATATTAATACATTCAAGTCTGGTTCTCTGCGGAAACGTCGCCTACGTGCATCCCTCATTGGAGGAGTAAGCCCATGCTTGTATTCTACTCCTTCGAGCAGGATCATTTTCTTCTCTTACCATAATCATCTGTTTCAATTTGTTTTTCAGCAGATGATTTTAAGATATAAAATTTAATAAATAGGTGACATACAGTGATAAAGTAAACTTGCACTTTTACCTGACCAACATCAGCAGTTTTAATTAGTACAGAATCATCATATGTTTTGTATGACTCCACCACAGCAGGTAGATCCAAGAGAGATGCAGGAAAGCTCTCATTACCGATCATAAATGTACCATTTCTTCCATCCTCTGTAGGAAGGAATATCTCATCAACCCAAAGGGTGACAAAAGTTCCAAATTTCAATTTTTAAAGATATATCTAGTTTCTAGTGTAATCTAGTTCAAGTTATATGCTCACAAATAAGATGGGCCATAGTGTTTCACTGTCACTAGGGGAGAAAACTGTATCAAATAAGCACCACTGCACATAATGGATGTCATATCCGATGAATCATATCATCTTTGTCTCAAGACTCAAGCCAAAAAATCCTAAAAAAAAAAAAAAAAACTCTCAAGCTAAAATCTTTATAAGGACTTAGCATGCCAACTATGAAACAACTTCAACTCTTTGGAAGTTTGGAATCATATAATTACTGCTCTTGAGTTATTTCTAAGACTACAAATAGCAATCTAATTATTTCATGATCTCATCTGGATCAGAGATTGTGCTGCATTAAGCATATGTGAGTCAAGTAATGTTCCCAAACATTAATATTATCTAGGAAGAGAGAAATAATTAAACAGAGGGACACATGATTTGCGAAAATACAATTAACAAAAGCATCAAGCACAACATTTGCATTCCTAAATTTTAATTATTCACCATTAAATTATAACATCTGCTGCTAAATGTTGACCATCTCATCTGATAGTACATGGATCTCCCATGCGTGATTAACACCAAGGCTTATATAAATGTAAAGGAATCGGACTGCAGAAACTGCTGCCTTGAACCAGAACACAAGCTTGGAATATTCTATTTAGGTTTGCTTTCACTGTAGGTTATGAAACAGCCCTATTGTTCTGATGGATTAAAAGCCTACACATATACTTAGCTCTTTAAGGAATTTCCAAATGAACAATCTCTTAAATGCAGGAGCCAGTTGATCAATGCTAAGTCAATAATCCCAACACCAAATGCGCCGCACATAAACCTTATCATCACAAAATCTGGAGCAAAAACAACATCCAGCCTAATAATCTAAGTCACCTAGCAGGACGGGCCACAATGTAGCGTATGATCTCTTGCCTCTCATTGTTTAACAGTGTCATCTGTTCCAACTATTGTTTAACAGTGTTAGTTCATGGTCGCGCTAAGAATTCTAAGGGTCCTCAGGACCCCAGCATGCCGAAGTCAAACTCCCCGCACGAGCTGCAGCAATCTGTACAGAGAACCACCAGCCTACCACCGATTACCAGCCTCACGCGTTCCCGGAGCCTTGGAAGACCGCCCCAAACCAAGCAGCGAATTCACGAGCCGCGGTTTCCAAAGGGGCTGCTGGCCAAGTACACGCTAGGTTTTCGCAGACAGGGAGTAGGTAGGATTCGAGGGCGAGAGACGGGGGAGTTGGGGAACCTAACCTGAGAATGAGAGGTCGAGGGAGGCCTCGTCGGGGTTGGAGGAGGCAGCGGCGGATTCATTCATGAGGCGCTCGATCCGCTCCACCACAGATGGCGGCACGCGGAGGATGAACTGCTCCTCCAACTCAAGCGATCGTTCGCCGGGCTGAATCGCTCAGAGGAGAACCGATTCCCCTTTGTCGTTCCGACGAACTTGGGGTGAAAACAGGAGAGTTCCCGACCCCGCGGCCGCTATACTTCGACGCTCGCATTGGCTGAGAATGATGAGTTGCTGACTGGTGACTGGTGTGTCCCATGAACTGACAACCTGGGGACGTTTGGATTGGTCAGGACAGAAATTGGGATGGGGATATCCCCACCTCAAAAGGTATTATTAAATTTTAACCATTCATTCTTTATATCTTATTTAATTCTAGTCGTTCATCTATTTTTCTATCCCTATCCTAATCCCTATCCCCTCTATCTAAACAAGAGTATGCTAAGAATCTAAAATATTATTACAAATATCTACTTCTACTGTAAGGTGAGTGGCAGCCACACTAATTGGGGAACGATCACCCAATTCAAATGCAATGAACGATCCGACATATATATGTTCCCACGTGTTTTCTTTATTGTCGCTTGTGCGTTCGCTCTATTTCAGTTTTTGGGCGGTCTGAAGTGTGCGTAGTGGTGGTAGCCAAATAAAATATTTTTTAAAGTTAGATGGCATGCATATAAAAGTTAGATTATAAGTTAGACGAGTAAATTTATAGGAACAATTTGCTGTTGGACATGCCAAGTGATGGTTTTTTGTTGGTGGACATCTATTTTGAGCGATTTGTTTGAAAGACACTAATTCTTGATAAATTGGTTGATGGACACATATAAGTGTTCCAAAATTATACCATAAAATTTTCTAGACTCTACGTGATGAGAATTATACAGTAAAATATTATTTCAAATATTATTTCACACTCAAAATAACTATTTTGCTTCTCTTCATAAATGAACAAAGTTTACAATTAATTTGTTCATGTAATTGTAGGACCCTAAAAATCTTAGAAAAATCATAGAATGCTTACATCACCAAATTATGACTATGCTAAAATTATCAACTCAAAATAATATTATTTTGCACTTTTTATATTGTTTTCTAAGATTTAGTGTTCTACAAATACATGAACAAATTAATCATGGTTAACTTTATTTATTTATGAAGATAGATAAAATAGTCATTTTCAATGTAAAATAATATTTTACTATATAGTTCTCATCATATAGAGTCTAAAAAAATTTTATGGTATAATTTTTTTAACACTTATATAATTTTGTATCTATTTTACAAAAAATATTTTATTGGGCATAGTGTCCACAACCAATTTGTCTAGAACTTGGGTGTTTCGGCAAATCGCTCGAAAATAGGTGTCCGTCAGCAAAGAGCCATCACTTGGCGTATTCAACAAGAAATATTTCTAAAATTATATTTAGAAGTCAACATTGATAACTAATATTATATAATAGAGTTAAATGCACCACAGGTCCCTGAACTTGTAAGGGTGTGTTATATAGGCCCCTGCAACTTTAAAAGTGCAATTCTAGTCCCTTAAACTTGTTAAGTGGTACACCACGGGCCCCCCGAACTTTGAAAATAAATTTTTGGCCCATGAACTTGTCTAGATGTGTCACTTAGGCCCCTAAACAGTAACTTTTGATATTTTTTTTAATTTTTTTTTAGAAATCCAAATTAAGAAGCAAGAAAGGGGTACCTAGAGAGCTTTAAAAATCTTGATATTTTATAGGTTGGTAGAATGAATAATAAGGATGATAATAACATAGAACATACTAATTTTTTTTAAGTGAAATTTGAATTATTGTATTTCAAAAAATGGTCAAACTATATATTCTATTACTTTAGGGTATTCAAATGATAATAAAAAATTTCAAAATATCAATAGAATATATAAGTTTGATATTTTGAGATTTTTTAGGGTATTCAAATGGCATAAACCATGTTCTTATATATTTAAAAATTCATAGAATATATGTTTGATCATTTTTTAAAATATAATAATTTAAATTTCACTTAGAAAATTAGCATGTTCTACGTCATTATCATCCTTTGT
>JADLZL010003228.1:0-84268 GCA_015844335.1 Chrysopogon serrulatus | reverse complement strand
TCACATTACATATCCTTTAAAGAGGCAGTGGTAAATCATCTGAAGTTCTGATATGATTCTCTCTTCCAAGTAGATTCTCTCTCTCTCTCTCTCTGATTACTCCATTGCACCTTGAAGAACAGTACGGTTGTGCTCATTCCTCCTTGACTGCTCTGTCAAGTATCTGGAAGGTGTTCATTGTACTCAAACATGTCTTAGATACCTAGTGCCTCTGTTGGTACCAGCTCATTTGGAAGCTTCAAACACTTGCATAGTTGTGATACATGGAACACATGGTGAAGTCATGACAGTTCTTCGGGTACTTATAGATGGTAAGCTAACTTGCTAACTCACAGACTCCAAAAAATTGTCAACTCCTAGAATGGGATGCTCGTAACAATTTAGCAAAAATTTAAAAACATCAGCGCCAAAATCATGTACCAAAAAATACAATTCTAGTTCAGCAATTTGTTTCTGCCCGCAAGGAGCTCGTCATGAGGCCATGGGCGGCGGGTGGAGGATGAGTGAGTCGCTGGAGCTAGGGTGGCAGCAACCGTAAATTCATTTGCGAGAAAAAAGAAAAATACTTTGACATTCGTGTTGTAGAGGAAGGAGTAGTCCAAATAGCCAGGCTTGCACGAGCGACACCAGCTCGGGGCACAGCATCACCGACGTGACCTCGTCGCTCTCGCCCAGGTTGCTAACATAACGCGCCTATGGGACCTATCCAAATGTATTAATAACTTGTCAAAAAATCATCAACTCCTAGAATGGGGACAAACAATTTAGCTGAAATTATAAAAAACATCAGCATCAAAACCGCATGCCCCAAAAAATACAATTCCGATTCAGTAATCTATTCATGGCCATTTACGCCCGCCTCACCCACATCGTCAGCGGTGAGGCCGCCCGCAAGGAGTTCGTTACGAGACCATGGGCGGCAGTGGCGGACAAGTAGGTTGTTGGAGCAGGGGCGGCGGACGCGGCAACAGCAGTGGTGGATTTGCTTGGTTGAAAAGAGAGAAATACTTCAAGATTCGTGCTTCAGAGGAAGAAATGGTCAAATAGCCAGGCCGCAGTGGCACCAGCTTGAGGCACGGCGGCACCGGCCTGATCTCGTTGCCCTTGCCAATGTTCCTGGCACACCAAGTGTTTAGGACCCATCAAAATGTAATAATACGCACTCAAAAAATCATTAACTCCTAGAATTGGGACATCAGTAATTTAGTTGTAATATAAAAAACCTCAATGCTAAAACCACACGCCAAAAAATATCATTCCAGTTCAGCGACCAATTCAGTGACTAATTTATGCCCGTTCGCCTCACCCGCGTCATCAGCAGTGAGGTCTCCCACAAGGAGCTCGTCACGAGGCCCTGGGCAGCGGCGATGAACGAGTAGGTTGCTGGAGGGGGCAGCAGCAGTGGTGGATTTGTTTGGGACAAATAAGAGAAATACTGCAAGATTCATGCTACAGAGGAAGAAATGGTCTAGATAGTCAGGTCTTCGGGAGTAGCACCGGCATGGGGCACAGCAGCACTGGCGTAACCTTGCTGCCCTCGACTAGGTCATCCGCGGACTGGGCCTGTGGGACCCGTCCAAATGTATTAATGAGTACTAAAAACGTCAACTTCTAGAATGGGGATACCTGTACATTTTAGTTAAAATATGAAAAACATTGGTGCCAAAAATTACAATTTCGATTCAATGATCCATTTATGCCCATGCTGTCTGCCTTGCTAACGTCGTCAGCTATGAGGTCGCCCGCAAGGAGCTCATCACGAGGCCATAGGCGGCGGTGGCAAATGAATAGATCACTTGAGTAGGGGCAGCGACAACGGTGGATTAGTTTGGGAGAAAAGAGAAAAATACTTTACCATTGATGATGTAGAGGAAGGAATGGTCAAGATAGCCAGGCTTGCGCGAGTGGCACGAGGACATGGCACGGCGACACCAGCGCAACTTCGCCGCTCTCATCTAGGTCATCGACGGACCACACCTGTGGACCTATTGAAATGATTTGTGATTTCCTCAATGGGAAATTCCTCAGAATACATACAACAATTTGGTAGTCTCAACATTCAGTCGGTACAGAGTGCACATACAACAGAATTCAAGTTTAAAGCAGTACAAATTGCAGGGTTTACTTTATTTATTACATGGCCACTTGGTGGAATCACACACACAACACCCAAAACAGCTGAAGGGTAGATACCGGTGTTGCATCACATCCTCTCCTTGTGCGTAGCACGAATCACCTACTCCCTCGAGATCAAACTCATGGTCCTCAATTGAATCACAAGTATCAGTACGATTTGTACTGGCCACTAATCCCACCCTACGATGTAGCTTGCTATGTGGTAGGTGGAATGCAATAGGGTAAGAAATAGACCTATTGGTGGCTCTGGTCTTCCTATGCAAGTTCATAATTAAAGTAGTAGTTTGTCAAGTTTTAACCCGTTTTACCCACATAGTTCCATCCATCCCATCCACATCCAAACACCTCATCCACACATCCCACTACTCTCACGCTCTCTAGTCGGCAAGGAAGACTGCCGCTCCTCCTTACCTCAATGGCCAAAGCAGGAATCCAACACACCTAGGGGGAAGAAGAGAGATGGACTCCACTCACTAATCAAGTGAGACGTTGATCATAGGAGTTGTCCATGATCGTGGACATGGCAATATATATAGATCGGTCAACTCTGTAAAGTGTGTACACCTCGAACCACAAGATCATCATCATCGACGATGCGCCTGCCGCCTAACCAACCCGATGCCACCCTACCACTCAGCTCTAGGGCACCCCGGAGATCCACCAACATGCTGAGACTGTGAGACATGGTACTAGGTCCCTGAGGGTACAACGCTGTCTTAGGAGGGTGGGGTCTCAGCACCCGTACCTTCCTACACTATCACCTATCAAACTAGTAGTAATGGCATAGGTTCAGGTAGCCGTCAAGTCGTTTCCCGCCCATCAAGAATGAATGGTGTGTACGAAAAATTCCTATGGCCCAATTCCCTTGACACATTAGTCCTTAGGGTTAACTAGACAAGATATCTTCCCCTTGGGCCTGATGCACCGTGCCTCGATGGCACCTCCCGTTCTGGGGATTTGTCCCACAAAGGCACTCCTCTCCGGAACCTTCTCACAAGACATGTACCCGCCATAGGTACTCTCACATGGGGGAGTGCCCAGATCACACCCCCCGGCAAAGGGCTTATCCTCACGACTCACCGTAGATCCTGTCCAGTCAACTCAACTCTCACCATACACCCAAGATACTCATCAAGATCACTCCCGAATATCCTGGTTATCCACATCAACGGCACCACGTGCCATAGCCACTCACAAGCATGTATCAACAGTGGTAGTAATGAAGTAAGTGAGTAACTCAAAAGTAACGTGATAAGCGTGTGTCTAATCCTATCAACAGGTATGCAGGGGAGTGGTTGTGACAAGTAAAGGCTCAACAGTCAATTCTACCATGCACCCTATTATCAGCAAAAGCAGCAAGTAATAAAACACTAGTATCTAGTGATTTGCGTGTCTAATAGGATCTATGGGGTAGTCCTCCTCGTGAATGGGCAGGTCCTCCGTCTCTAAAACAATAATACCGCGTTTAGCGGCTCCTATAGACGTTCCCAAAGAAGCGAAGGAAATTTAGAAGACCCAAAAGCACTTATGGATAAGCTTAGGACTTACGGCTCATTTTTAGAAAAATTGAACTCCTGTTTCATATTTTTTTTGGAGTTAAAATGGATTTTCTATAAATTTCTAAAGATTAAAAAAATTTTTAAAAAAGAAAAAATATTTTTATTTATTTTAAACTGGGTGATACGTAGTGCTCTATGATTGGTTGGACCAAGTTGTACCATTGAATGTGGAGCCAGGGGTACTGTGGCTGATTGGTGGGCCCATGTCAACGGCCAACATTGACGGGTCAACGGTCATTGTTGACCTAGGCCAGACTGGGCTTAGTTGGGCCGGTTCAGGGCCGGGTTGGGCTGGCCTGGCACGGACACATGTTAAGCACGGGGCCAACCACGTGGCGCGGCTAGGCTGCTACTGGGCTTGGCCTACGGGAGCTAGTCCACGGTGGGCAGGGTGCGGGTGCATAGTGAGCCATGGTCACAGCCCACGGTGGACCCCGTGCACTCTCCTCGCCTCTTTCTTCTTACCACGGTGGACCGGGTCCACGCGGGCGGCCTATGCTTCCTCTCCTCCTCTCTGCTCTCCCCACAGTGGTGCGCTCGCCGGCGGCGTGGCCATGCATGAGCCGTGGTGTTCCAGCGGTGGTGGTAGGGTACTTGTCGTCCTCGTGACTCTCCGGCGAACTCGCAAGCAGCTATAAGCGGCCAGCTTGGGCTCCTGGCGGCCGCTACGGCGACATCCGGCGGCTCGCAGAGAGGGGCGCGGCAGCGTTTGGATGCTATGGCCCAAACCCGGTGAGGTGAACGCCCCAGGTGCCTCTAGGAAGACGGGGTTGGCCGACGCCTCCCGGCATGCAGTTCTCTCCCCAGGCTGCTACGATTGCCGCGGCGGGCTCAGGCCGCGGCTTCTGGTGGTGGCGGACGGCGGCAAGGTGGTTGTGGTTGAAATTGGGGCCAAGGCGGCCCCTTTTCTCTCAATTGAGATTGTTGTGTGGGCGTGCGACACACCGGCGGCGACCAAGGATGCGGCGGAGTCCATCCGCGTTGGTGCGCGGCGGAGCCCTGGCGGTGGTGCGGTACAGCTGAAAAAGGAACTCCAATGGAGGAAGACTAGACTAGGCGCTAAGTGTAGTTTCCATTTGGCTTGATGTAATAAACTTTGTTTATCAGTCATGGTAATCCTTCGTGATTTAATAAAACAAGCGATGGAACCTACCTTAAGTATAGTTGTTTGTTTATCAAGTCATGGTAATCCTTCGTGGTTTAATTAAACAAGTGATGGAACCTACCTTAATTATAGTTGTGTTCTTGTTGTTGCTTCTACGTATTACTTTGTTCATGGGTTTATGTTGCCATGTTTAATACTTTGGCATGAGCGAAGGGACGATCTCTCCTAATCAAGAACCACGAACGCCCAGGAAAGCAGGACTAGGAATCTTCAATCATCAATTCAGAACAAGGCCCCAAATGGCTGCTTACATAGAGGCCTTATTTCAGAACACACTCTCGGTGCTTATGTCCGAGGCAGCTGCACTTTTAGCTGCGATCGCATCTAGAGAGATGAAGATTCAGCAAGCTGATTTTCTATCAGGCAGCCAACAGATGGTCACTTTTCTATCAGCATGGCGAACAGATCACTACCACCTCATTGGAACATAAAATTCCTAGCTCAGGAATTTCTCAATCATTTTCCAAATTCTCCAGTTAAGCTCTTCAAGATATCAAGAGAGCTAAACACCACAGCTCATCATTTAGCCTCTCAAGCTCTCCACGTAGAACATCCATGTGCAAATATGATCCAGTGCAATAATAGAAAACATTCTCTAGAATGCCCAACCAAAAAGGCACTAGAGAATATCCAATGTAACTGGATTTCTTATTTGGCAGCCAGATGATGCTAATAAAATTCTGCCTTTCATAAAAATAAAAAACACTGACAACCTACTTGCAAGAGTATACCTTAGCTCTAGCTCCTTACCACAATACACAAAAGAAACTACAACCGATGAAGTACAACAATAGGGACTTCATCAGCACCTAGTTTATTTTAAGAGAATAGAGATAATTTCTTGCTACAGTACATAAAGCTAGAGCCAGAGCTGACTGAAACAGACCGGAGCAGCTCTGCCAAACAATAAGCACTCAACAGGATCAACCAGCAATAATATAATAACTCTTATCAGTCATGCAGAAGGAGACAATATGTACCTGGGTTTGCTAGGAAGCTGTCACGCCAGAACAGAAGTTTTAGGCATCATCACACGAACCCACAGTTCCCAGGGTACATTACATGCCATTGCCACATAATAGTACACTTGCTACACAAAGTTTTATTACTTATTTACAAGGAAAATGCGGGTGCTGATGTAGCATAAGTTTATCCAGCCACTGCAGCTGTACCACATAGGTCACACACACACACAAACGCTCAACGAAGGATGATGACAAGCTCTTACAAACTTATTTGTCTCCATGCACCCTCCTGCTTACACTACAACCACTAACAGTTAATCTACAACGTTTCTCATGACTTGAAAAGCCCGATAGGTTGGCCTCAATCATGTGATCAATTTTCTTAATGCTGTCCGGTGGGGTGCAGAGAAGCCCCATCAAGTCACCATCATAGGATGACACCATACCCTCCTGGCTATTGCCATTACCACTACCCTCATTATCACCGGCATCTCCAGCAAAGCTTATCAGATCCTCCAGTTGCCCAGTTGGAGGAAGGGGAGCATTGTTGTCAAGACCAATGTTAGGAGCAGTGCTAGTCTTGCGTAACTCAGGGCGACAATAAGGCCTACGGGGAACTTCTTGCTGTAACCTAACAGTAGGGAACACCACAGCTAGATAGCCACGACCAAGTCTTAACAGTCTAAGCAGGAGGGTGTAGGCTACGGAGCTAGCAACTGCGCTTTTATGTCGCAGAAGCTTATCAGAGTTGCCTTCCTCTGTGTCCTCAGGAATTGGTTCTGTATCCTGCTGAAAAAGTGGTTGATGGAGACTTCCTGCCTACATGTTTCAGATTGCACTGTCTTAATTTGCATGTACTTATCTCCTCTGAATTAATAATTGAAGCAGAAGCATACTCACATTGACAGGATAACAATGACGAACTAAGAACCCGATAATTGAACCGAGCAATGTACACAATATCGCAATGAACGACACCGATGTAGTTCCCAAGCCTGCAAATTCATGAGCTGAACATCAGCGGTGTGATATTGTTACAGCTTTCACAAAAAATGTTAGCAAGATCAACTACATAAGCTATTCACTGTAGTATATGCTGACAATTTCTACGACAAAAATGGAGCAGGGAGTCCACAGAACATCATATCACTATCACCATTCTAAGTAAAACACTGTGAGGCATTGCTAACAGACTGTAGACGAAAATGTTTTGAGCCCAGAAATAAGAGGAGTTAGGAAAAACCAATTAATCATCATCAAATCCCCAAAGCAGTCAGTAAAAACTAATTATAAAGTATCTGAAATATAAGTTTTTCTTTTTACAACAAGTATCTGATATATAAGTTGAATGATGGAGCAAAAACCCTGATGCATATCTGGACAAGGCAGAGGTAACATGACAGGTAAATTTTTTTGACATAACAGGTGGCCATTGTAAAACAGAATAAGTCTATTACTAACATAAGTAAGTTACTAAGTTACCGTGCCTATGCAACAGTATAAGCTATAGCAAGTCAGAGGTCCATTCAGTATTTACCCGACTCTTTTTCATGCGCACAGTCTTCTGGCTTTAGATTGATTTGTCTAACCATTCGATTTCCTCTGTCAGCTACTAACAGGGCACAAATTTTGGGGCCATAAACAAGTTCAAAATCTTGCGAGAAAGTAGCATTCTGTCCCAGCCCATCCTTGCGACCAGACCCTGATGAGAGGCCTCCGGCAATTGTAGTAGTATAACCTAGCAATGACAAATTTGTAGCAAGAAATCAGGAGCAAAGGTGATGTTAATGGCCAGAACATAATTATCTTCTCTTTCCATGTAGTTATAAATTGTCAGGCATGATTAACTCTGCATGGCACCACTAAAAACAGATATTTTACAGTCACGAGTAGGTAGGAAACAGCAAAAATCAAATACTAAGTGGTAGAAAACCATTCCTTAGCTTGGCAACCATTGAGATGTGAAAATTGTATGTTTTAGAGTTAAAACATACAAAGGTTTGGACTGCTTTGAACCGAGCTTTTGTGAATTTACCAATTTATCTCAATATAATTTAGGAGCAAAAACATGAAATTCAACATATATATCCCATCTACAAACTATCTAGATGAGTAAACAAGTTACCATATCAAATTTGAAGTGAGAACATGTGAGCAAAATTCCAATCAACAACATGAACGTCCCAACCGAACCGCTAAGAAAGAGGTCGAGAGGCATCAACAACATTCCAAAGGTAATATAAATGCGTCGTATGAGCCACTAAGGTCCCGATCACCTACTTACTCACTCCCCGCATCGCATCCACTAAACCCTAAACCCTAACTGACGACCGCTCCAAGGAACCGCTAGCAGGAGGGGACAAAAGAAGCACGGAGGAGGAGGCGCGCGGGCTCGCTCACCGGAGGGCGTGACCTTGCGGATGACGCCGTGGATGCGGTCGGCGACGTGGATGCGGTCGGCGACGTAGATGTTGTCGGCGGCATCGACGGCGACGCTGCGCGGGCGGTCGAAGGTGGCGTCGCCGGGCCCGCCGTCGTCGATCCCCCGGAGCCCGCTTGGCCCCCGCCAGCCTGCGCGGCTCGCCGGGGGGAGGAGGTGAGGTCGAGGGTGTAGAGAGCGGATCCGGCGGAGTCGAGGAGGAGGAGGTCACCGGCGCGGGGCCGCGGGAGGATCGCGTAGGGGTGTGGCCCGGAGGCCGGGAGCGGGTTGAGGTCGGCGAAGGTTGTGACCGTGTAACCGTCCTCGAGGACGGGTTTCGCCGCGGCGAGCAGCGGGAGGAGGAAGAGGAGGCTCAGGGGAAGGAGGAGGAAGAGGATGCGGGGAGGGAAGGCCATGGCGTTGGCGTTGGCGTTGGCGTCGGCGTCGGCGGCGGTGGCGGAAGGCGGAGAGGGCGCTGGGGATGGGGAAAGTAGCGTGAGTGGGGGTCTGGTCCGCTAGTGGAGAGAGACGTGCATTCCGAACTCCGAGGTGGTGCGGGTTGTTTTTCTTTTAAAAAATATCGGCCACCAATCCAATCTTCTTCGAAATAAAAAAAAAGTCGTGACTCGTGAGTTTTGGGATTATAAATCTATAACAAATTATTAAAAATATTATATCAAAATTATTATAAAACATATTTAACGGTTAATGTATAGTATTTATTATACACCATAAATAAATATTAATAATCTCCTACAAATATTTTGTGGAAACAAAAATGTTTAACTTTTCGAGAAATGAAAATAACACTCTTTTGAAGGAGGAGGGACTAATATAATATTTTAGTAGGCATATGTGTTGCTAACAACATCATGGAGAAAAACTCATAAAATTGTCTATGCTTTGTGATGAGGACATTATGTCGATAGCTTACAAGGTGAGTTCGCTCTTTTATTTTCATAGCGATTATTGGTACAATTCATTTAGTTCCATATGTACACGTTATTATTTGGTTATAGGTACAAATATGTCTCAAGTGCAAGTTCATCAAAGTTGAAACTTTCAGCTCGTCGGCAGTCTAATATTGTTTTATTGGAAAGGTTTTCATTGGAAAGGTCATAACTCATTCCTACGGAGTGCGATTGAGATCAATGAGCATTTGATAGAAAGATTGTTTGATAATCTTTTAAATAGATCCGGTGCCACCTTAATATCACGTCATCAAGGCCTCCAAATCATGAAAACATGTTATCGTTGTTTCTGTCGGGAGCTATATCGCCATCATAGGCTTGTTATTCGCTCTCTGGACCCTGGTCCAAGTTCGTGCATATCCTAAGTAGATGGAGAACACACTAAGCAAGCTCTTCGACGTCCTCCTCCTTGGCCACCACCTTATGAGGCCATCAAGGACGTCCAAGCTAAGCCAGAGGTCCAATTTAACTCGAGTTCGCGTCAACCTTAGCCTTCAGGACCAGCGAATAGTAAAACAGATGCCTAGGATGTATTCAGACTCTATTTTCGATAATTCATATATGGATGGAAGGATAATTTTATAAGCTAACCAACAGCTTTAGTTCAGGGTCCAAATTTTATCGCAGTCAACTGGAATCGTCGAAACAAGTCATTTTTAGAATCTGTTAGGGTCTTGTGTCATTGTTTTGGGTCTGGTGGGCCATGTATCGTGTTTGACACCATTAGTTGTGGGTGTCCAAGGGGAGCGACGACCCCTACACCTTATATTCAGAAGCCACTGTCCTTGTTAGGGTTTAGGTTTTTCTTTAGATTAATCTGTCTTCGAACAGTCATTGTTATTGGTTTGTGAAACCCTAAATTCGAGTGTTTAATCATACATCCGCAATTTTCACTTTATTTGAGTTTCATTTTATCTTGTTCTTGTTTGTTTTCTTAGCAGAGATTAGCCTTTATGGCGAGGTCAACTAGATTGTGACACGATTGATAACTAGAGGAAACGTGGTGTTAAGATTGCAAGGTTCGAGTTTTTGTAATCTGCCGGATCAGTGTGTTGCTTTCTGACCAAATTGATGGTTATCTTGAACCTAACAGAAGATCGGGAATCATGTCCCCATCAAGTGGTATTCAGACCTAAGTATACTGTCAAGTTCGATCATACCCTAGTTTGAGTGTTTACCTACGTCCCATAAATTCAGAAAAATTGCCCTACAAAAATATTTATGTTCATCGTGTTCTTCCCCTATTCCATCACCTATTGTGCCGTGCAATTTTTATTTCAGTTTGCTTTGTTGAACAATTATCCCTCATGTCTTTGTGCTCGCTGTGTCTGTTCGAGTCTTGGTCTAGGGTTCTTGGTATTTGTTGATTTCGTTCTATGGTGGTGTTTGGATAATAACTAGGAAGAAAATAAAGAGATAGCAGATCGTTTTTGTTTGCTGCGCCACAATTTTCTTTTTTTTTTTTTTTGGTTTTATGTTGTCCACCAGAAAGGGATAGAGATCGTTGGGGAAAGATTTGTTGGGGCTGATTTGTCACTGTTAGTTTCCTTGTTTGGTATACGCTATTTATTTCTTTCAAAATCAGTTTGCTCGGAGAGCTTCATTCTTAAATTGCATATACGCGTATATTGTTAATAAACAAAGAGCTGTAGTACATTGTTAATAAACGCTGAAATTTGTCACTAGTTTTATGTTCCGTGGTGCAAAATAGAACTTCAGCCACCGTGTTCTAGCTAAAGGGCTTTGAGTTCCATCGAGCTGTGCCATTGGCTTGTAAAATCCAATCTTTGCAGCACTCTTCTAAAGGAAAAGGCAAAGTGCAAAAACAAAGAGCCGCACAAAAAAATCAGAGAAAAAAAAAAAGGCAGGAGGTGCAAAAAAGCACAAAAAAAAAAAAAAAGGGCGTAAAAGAAAATTTTCACAAGTGCTTGGATCCTCTTGAGTTGTGTTGCTTGCTTGAGCTAGATACGGAACAAGTTTAGGCTGGCGACATAGACTAGCTTGGCACTACTTTTCAATCTTTCAATTTCTGAATTAAATTGTTATTATTCCTTGCTAGCATATTTTAAAGCCTCCCAAGCTTCTCATGTATACTTCGGATCAGATCTGAAAAATATCCTTTCAATCTTGATGCCACACTCACAAGTATTACGTTCATCCACTGTTTTATTTTGGTAAGAACACTTGTAAGAATTTGATAAAACATGTGAGAGCTTGTTTTCACCGACACATATAATCGTTTGATAGGGAATTCTTTTGAACTCTAACAACATCAAACAACGAGTTTCTATTTAAGGGTGAATTGCAAGAAATCATGGACTAGAAGTTTGCAAGGATGGACCACACAAAGAACAATCAGCCTTCACATATAGACTACAATCATCAAGGTATAAGAGGCAAATTTACCATACCATCCTATTTCGGACTTTATGATGGAGAAAAAATATATTAATTGGGAGGTGGTTGTAGAACAAGAATTAAATAACCACCTAGTTCATAAGATGCATAGAGTTAAATATGTTACTAGTGAAATCATATATTTTGCTCAATTATGGTGGCAAGAACTAGGCAATTTACATCAACAACCTCAATACTGGGATAGATTAAAATAAGTAATGTGTGATCATTTCATTCCTGCTTATAAACATGATTTGCATAAGAAATTACAACATTTAGAATAAGAAAATATGTCTATCCAGAATATTTTGCAGAGCTTCAGAAATGCATGATTTGTTATGGGGTAGAGTTGGTTTTTGTCACAAACATACCGTGGGTGATTATGTATTCTGTTTGCAATAACCATGCTACACACATGAGGAGCTTTTCTGGAGGGTAGTCACCAACATGATATAATGCAAATCCACCATTGCTACCACTACATTTAGTGCTTCCATTCCCGATAGTCCTCTTTTTATCATCTGATATTGATTCTTGATCACACATGCTTTCACTCATTTGATTGTCATCCATTGAGATACCTTTATGTCCTCCAGTTGTTGAGTAATTCATATCTACATTTTCTCCGAACTATATAGACTTATGCAATTCTATGTATTTAAACCATTGCTCATGTGTATTGCACTATAAGTTGTTGACGCTATCCACCATCAACACCATTGATGTATATATTATGTACTATATAATTAAATTAATTGCATGATACAATTAAATAGCCAGTTGTGAATTCAAATTTGAAAACTCAAGGGAAAAATTTCCACTAGCGTTTCAGTTAAGAGCACTACTAGTGGAAATTGATTATTTCCACTAGTGATTATATGTTAAGTGAACCGCATGGGGTTAATCAATTTCTACTTGTTGTTCACAGTTAACCGCCAGCACCGATGTCACCCTAAAATGCATGTATAAATATGTTTGGAACCGCCGAGCTAATTACATGTACTAGTGCAAGTAAAATGTTTCATTTGTAGCACCATCTTCTTCTCATGAATGCATCAATGATTTTCTTGCACGCCATCTTTGTTCTTTGGATTTTTTTTTTGAGTCACACTATCTAGTTCAGTATCATTCGCCATGTTTGCTTGTCTTATTAGCCAGGCTTATCGGCCATTCAAACAAGTATTTTTCTCTCACATCAAACCCGGACGGCTTGTCTTATCGGCTAGCTTATTCCACCAAATAGAACACCCCCAATTGTACGTAGGGATCCTCCAACAAGTTGTCCTGCTGCCACAACTATCATATCATTTCATAAGTATGAACTTGGGATTATGGCCCCAATTAGTATAGGCCTGATTGTTTGTTTGCTCAAGGTGAGGAGCATATTTGTCCATAACTGGCCTTTTTTTCTAGCTTGACGATGATGTCCTAAGCCGAGTGTATAATGTGATCTGACACCGTACTCTTCTCTTTGTTATGCCCACCAATTGGCTTGATTGTTTGTTTGCTCAGGTTAGGAACACATTTGTCCATAACTGACCTTTCTAGCTTGATGACGATATCCTAAGCTGAGTGTATAATGTGATCTGACACCGTACTCTACTCTCCGTTATGCCCACCAATTGTTCACTACTCCGTTTTTTTTTTCACATCGGTGGCGGTTCAAAACCCCCCTTCGGTGGTGGATTTGGAACCGCCACAACCAAAAATGGCAATGATGTGAGATGGTCATCGATGGTGGTCCTAGAACCACCAGTGATGTGGTTTTCAAAAATCATGATTTTAAATCCAAAAACAACAAAAAAGAATAGCAAAAATTCACCCGGGGAGGGCCCCTTGGCCACCAACGCTTTTTTCGAGTCAAGCACTTTTTCGCATCAAATCATGCAACATGTCGCCGGTTGGATTCAAACCGGCAACCTCTCCCTCGTGCGTACCCTACTCTACCACTGTAACACAACGTCACATGTGACTATATCTTGTTTCGCACCTCCTCATATTATACCAAACCAAGTAAAAATTGAGTGTTTGAGACCCTAAATGAATTTAAATAAAAAAACTGTCAACTACAGGGTTTTATAACTTTTTGAGATCTCCAACTTTCATGTTGGCCATTTCTCCATCCGAGGTCATTTGAAAAGGTCAAATTTTAAATTTGAGAAAGTCAAACATAATTTTCTTTGACAAGATGATTTCAAATAAAAAATTGTCAACTATAAAGTTTTATAACTTTTTGAGATCTACAACTTTATTTTAGCCATTTGTCCATCCAAGGTCATTTAAAAAAGCTCATTTTAAAACTTCAAATTTCAAATTCAAGATATTCAGACATAGTTTTACATGAAAAATAAATTTAAATGAAAAGGTTATCAACTACAAAGTTCTAGAAATTTACGAGATCTACAACTTTTATTTTGGTCATCTTTCCATCTGAGGTCATTTTAAAAATTCAAATTTTTGTACTTCATTTTAAATATTTGGCATCCTGCATATCACATCGATGATGGTTTATGGCTAAAACCGCCATTGATGGCCCTATATCGATGGCGGTTTGTGGCTCAAACCGCCAAATGATATGAACCGACAATGATGATCCGATTTTCATCGTCGGTTGGTCCATCACTAGTGGTTTGTGGCTCAAACCACTAGTGATAGGCCGAAAACCACTATCACTAGTGTTTTTTAAGAAACCGCCCGTAATAGGCCGACAGTGAAAGTTAATTCTGTAGTGGTGGTTGGTCCATGTCCTTGCATTCTAACATGGGTGTGAGGTCGATATGCACCATTGTTGCCGAGTTGAAGAGGAGGATATTGTAACACCCCAGGTGTTAGTTTGCACTAATCTACTTACATTATATGTCATGAGCATCATTCCATCGTCACATAAGCATAAGCATGTCAAGTAATTATGCCCTTCTTTGTGTTTTGCTACCTAGTTGCCATTTTATGCTTGTGAGTGCTTGCTAATATAATGTCATGACATGTATGATTGTCTTTTGAACTTTGCAAATAGTTTAACTATACTTAGGATACCTAATGGAATAATGTTTATGTTGATCATTTTATCTAATTAAGCTTCTAAGTCATGGTTTGACCTAGGTGACTCTCTAGGACTGATTTGTTTGACTGATTAAAATGTGTAACCTAGAGACTTTGTATGGTTGAGCACCCTTAATCAAAGTTGTAGGAAATTTTATAAGGAACAAACTTTATTTAGGGTTCAAGTCTTGGAAATGTGCACAACATGCTCAAAAATGGCTCTCAAATAAGAGTTTCAGTGCTGAAATCTACCCTTAGCAATTCATCCCTTTCATTTTATAAGTACCACCACCAGCACCCCTCTCCCTCTCCACACTTCTTCTTCTTCTCCACCAGCAAGGCAGCAGCCCCTCCTCTTCCTCCTTCCAGCCATGGCACCTTCCCTTCTCTTCCTCACCATGGAGCACACCCCCTCCTCTTGCTGCAAGCAAGGGCGCCTCCTCCCCCATCTCTCATTTCAGCCACCAAAGAAAGAAAGGAGAAGGGGAAAAGAGAGGAGAAGAAGGTGAGGAAGAAGAGGAAAGGGAGGAGGACGCCCAGCCCCTGCTGGAGGACGACGGCGACGTGCTGCTGCCCTTCCCCACGCCCCCACCCTCACCGGAGAAGATGAGGACAGCCCCAAGTCATCTCCTCCAAACCCTAGCCATGGTGGAGCCCCACCTCGATCTCCTTCCTCATTGCATCCCTGGCCAAGCTACTACTATTGGAGCACTCCAAGACCATGGTGAGCAAGCCTCAACCCATCTCCCTCACTTCCCCCAACCCTAGCAAGCATCCCCATTAAAGCCCCCTTTTGTTTGTGTGCTGTTTTGGACTGCTAGAGCAGTTTCTATAGAAGTGATGTTTATGTGGTGATAATTGTGTTTTCTGTGGATGTGGTGAATACAAAAGTTGTAGCTAACTTCTTTATCTTGCTTGTCCTAAAATTTCATGACCATAGGTCTGGTAGTTTAGGAGTTATGGATTATAGAAATTTGTGGTCAGGTTTTGCATATCCTCTGGACAGATCTGAATGTGTGGCTTGTTTGACTTATATACTTTTGGAATCATGTCTTGGGGATAATATAACAAGTATAACACTTTTGTTAAGCTTTCCAAAATATCTAAGAACACTAATTTTGGTGGGCTAAATCTCTAGTTATGAGCTTGCAAAATAGAATGACTGAATCTGTCCAAGTCTGAACAGAATTATGTCTTGGTGTGGTTTGGCCGTTCAAATGTGTAAATTAACTTTGGATAATAATAGGAGAGTTGTAGACAATTACCTAAGCTTTCTAGAACATCTAGGATGACCTCTTTTTTAGTGTATGTAACTCCAACTATGGCTCAAAGAAGTGACGGAGCTACTGCTGTCCTGAAATTTCAGATCTTGCATTTGCATGAGGTTAGCTATGTCCATGTGTTCAATTGAATATGTTTCCTATATGTAAAAATGTGACATGAGCTTCCTTACCCTTGCATAATGTTGTTGTAACCTCTGGATGCTTAACATTGCCATGTATTTACTGAAAGTATTGAGTTTTAGAATGTACTTACTCTCACATGGTTTATTGCTGTAGCAATTTGTCATTTTTGTAGAGGTTGCTATACTTATTAAAATGCTATGAAATTTGGAAAGTAGACTAATGGGAGTATATGTGAGCTACTGTAATTTTGTTAGAATTTATTGTGTACTTTTGATATGTGTTCCATATATGTTCCTTAATTCACCTTGTTATCTAAATGATTAGAAAAGGACATGGAAATAATTTATTTAGGAATGGCCACTATATTTTCTAGTGTTTATTTAATATATGTCAACTATTGGTAATATTGGTTGTACCCAAATTGGTGTTTGAAACATGAGTGAAATATTAATTCCTCTATTATTCAATTTGGAAGCTTTCTGAACAGTTTCTAGAGCTTTGATGATTGCACCTTGTTAATGATGTTTGCTGTAAAACTTATCTATAACAAAGTTATAGATAACCTACATATCTAGTTTGTGTTAAATTTTTATAGCTATAGCCTTTATAGTTTGTGAGTTATGGCTGTGCAATGTTCAGCTTCAGAAATGGCTTCTCTCTGAAATTGCTAGACCAGATCCTGTACTTATGTCATTTCGACATGTTAAACTTGAGAATTAGGCTTTGATGCTTAAAGATGAATTGTAGATAATTTTATAAGATTTCCATATTGTCTTGTTGCAAGTAATTTAGAGTTGTGGAACTCCAGATATGGTTTAATTACTTAGCTACTGTATGTATGTCCAGAAGTTGATTGATTCTAGTTCTTCTTGTTTGCTTTGTATGTTGATTGGTGTGGCTCATATCTTTGATGTTGGTTAACTTAATACACCTGAGATCTTGTATATTGGTGTTATGTTTGATATGCTAGCTATACCGATGTTTGGTATGATTGTGATTAGCTTGCTCTCTAATTGCTCATATCATCTAGTGTGGCTTGATGCTTGTCTTGCATGCTTTAGTGATGTATATCTTTTTATTGGCATTCTTTATATTCATGCACTTGCATCTTGCATCTCATCTAGGTACGCTAGATGAACTACGTAAAGGACGAGATGTTGGAGTCAAACCCGAAGACGGTGCAAGCTAACTTGACTTTTGGGTCATATTCCGTGCAAGCCCCTGAGCATTCTAAGCCTCCCACCTTTTATAAAATGCAATTGAGTACTTTATCCTGTTTATTGCATTAAGTTATAGGAGTTGATTGGAAACACTTGCCGTATTTATATCCCTTACTTGTCCAAAGAAATTATACCTTGAATCCTATTAAGTTCGGTATCGAGATAAATGCTTAGCCATGCTTAGACCGGTAGAAGTCGGGGCGATTCCCCTGTCACCCGCGAGATATAGGTTGATACTTCTCTCGTCACGGTTGGCTATATATGCTATCGTGAAAAAGAACCATGTGTTAAAATAAAAGAAGACCGGGCAGGGACAGTGGACCCTGTCTAGTCGCTTAAGGACTGGAAGCGTTGTTCGTGCTTGGTCATGTTGAACGCAGCCCAACACATAGTTGGCCGGACCCGAGCGTTTGACCGCGAAGCCGAGTAGCTCAACTCAAGACGGGGACACGGGGGGCGGTTGGGCAATTCGCGGGAAGCGGCATACTAGACCAAGGGCAAGCATGTATAACTGTCCTGGCGTCGACCTTGGGTTAGCATGGCTTGAACATCCTGGCTACCGTCTTTCCAGTCTTGCCGACGTATAAACCGGACCCGCGCCTTAGTTGTACCAAGGGTAACCTAAGGCGACTCGATCCGATCACTTTGGGTGTGTGTTGGGAATACCCCCTGAGCTCAGTAGGAATCGATTCGAATCGCCGTCTCTCCCGGATAGTGAGAACTTGACCATTGTCTGCGGCACCGTAGATCTCACTAATAAACTTGATGGTTCAAATGATGATGATGATGATGATAATGTTGATAGCTGGAATAAACCTGATATGGTTATTAATGCTTGTATATAATCAAGTGATTGCTTAGTACAGGTGCTAATCTAGATGAAAGGTTGATTAATAAGAATCTGCTGCTATAATAATAAAATGATACTCTCATGTCACATATGCTTTTATGCAAAATGTTGTCAAGCTAGCCCCACCTACATAAAGCCTTGCATACTCCTTGGTGTCACTTTATTTACGGTTTTATGACGGGTAAGTCTAGCTGAGTACATTCTCGTACTCGGGGGTTTATTCCCACTTGTTGCGGGTTGTGATGTATCATGATTACTTGCAAGAATTGGATGGCTCCTACCATAGTGGAGGAGTATGATCATGGGCATGATCCTTCTTCTCTCTCTTGTCTCTAAATGCTTTTGTTGGAATTGACCTTGGGACTGGCATGTATTTAAACTAAGAATGATGTTAATTCTAAATTACTTTGCTTTCGCTACTTTTAAACTTATGTTGTATTAATTATATTGAACTCGATGTATATTAAATTACTTGTGAAATGGATGCAACATTTGACTTGTTTTGTTGAATCAGTACGATCTTGGCTTATATGTTGGTTGGTTTGAAGTCCTTCGTGATTTCAGTGGACTACCGGGATTATATGGGCTCAAGTGTGAAAATTTAGTCACTTCGATGATTGTTTTTATACTTGTGCTCTTATAATTTGGACGGTTCTGTTACAGATATATAGCAGTAGGTGCAATGCCCCTTGCATTGTATCGAGCACACATAAAATTGTTGCATTCATCATATCCAAAATGGAAAGTTGTTTGCATTCTGTGCATAGTCTACATGCATTGGTCTTGTTGGAAAATGAATATTTTTTTTATTTTCAATCCTTTTTTCAAAGTAATTCTAAACCCAACACGGTATGCAAACTATTTCACTCACTAACACCTTTTGCCGTGCCACCCGAGACTGCGTGGCAAATGGCCTCTGCCGCGCCATGCATGCCGGCACGGCAAAGGCTGCCAGCGCGGCCCGTACGTTGTGGCCCGATGACGTGGTTGCTGACGTGGCAGTCCTATGCCGTGCCATGCATGCCGGCGCGGCAAGGTGATTTTGCCGCGCCACCGGCCATGGTGTGGCAAAGGGGTATAAAAAAGGGGCCGCGCCCCCTTTCTTTCTCTCTCCCTCACTCCTTCTCCCTGGCCAACTAATTATGTCGTTTCCAGTGACGCCCTAGGGGTTCCCAACCCCCCTTCTCCCCCGATCCCTTCCGATCTCCATCTGTAACGTTGGGGTGAGCTCCATTCCTCGTCCTTTCTTGATTTGTAGTTAGTTTAGGTAGTTATCTTATTTATGTTTGTAGATAGTTGTAGTTAGTTTGTATGTTATTGTTCCAATGTATATGTCCAATGTGTTGTAGTTTCACCTCCCTACTCCCCCGATCCCTCCCGATCTCCATTTGTATGTTTGTAGATAGTTGTAGTTAGTTTGTATCTTACACTAACTAAATCATATGCCCTAAATACACTAGCTAATAACTATAACCAAATAAAACTACCTAACTAAGCTAACTAAACTGAATTTGTAAACACTAATTCAAAAGGCAAAAAAATTACCTTGACACCTCCCACATGCAGCAGCAATGACGAAGGAATTGGGGCCGGAGCTCCGGCGGGCAGCAGCAGGCAGCAGGAGGCCGCTAGAATAGCGAGGGTCGGCCCGGGCATGCATGCCGGCCGGCCGCCGGATAGGGCCCGCCCCCTCAACCGGGAAATAGGGCGGCCTGGGTCCTCGGGCTGGGCTCGGTGGCGATGGCGGCGCTGGGCCGGATGGCCGGGCGACCTGCCGGCGGCCCCCCGTAGCGTGGGCGGGCGTTCGGGCGCCGGCCGGACGGGCGACGCCGGTTGCAATGGTGGTAAGAGGCAGCCGGTGGTAAGGGCCGCCTGCTCCGCTCGGGAAAGGGCGGCGGACGGGCCTCCACCACCAGATCTGGTGGCTGGCCGCCAGCAACGGGCGGGCGAAGCGGCGGACGAGCACCGGGCGGCGCGTGCATTCGCGGGCGGGCAGGGACACAAGCGGCGGTGGATCAAGTCGAGTGAAGGAGAGAGAAAAGAATGAAGACCGGAGGGGGCCTTAATCGCACCTTTGCCGCGCCATGGCCGGTGGCGGGCAAAATCACCCCGCCGCGCCCGGCATGCATGGCGCGGCAAAGGACTGCCATGTCAGCCGCCATGTCAGCCACCACGTCATCGGGCCGCAACCCTACGGGCCACGCTGGCATCCTGTGCCGTGCCAACATGCATGGCGCGGCAGAGGCCATTTGCCGCGTAGTCCTGGGTGGCGCGGCAAAAGGTGTTAGTGAGTGAAATAGTTTGCATACCGTGTCGACTTTAGAATTACTTTAAAAAAAGGATTAAAAATAAAAAATATTCTTGGATAATAGGGGAACTATGCCATCCACCGATAAAATATCCAAGAATTCTAGGGTGGAAATAGGGATTTTGCTATCTAGTAATATATAGCATCATCAAACTCAGTAGGAGAAAGTACTAGTCGCAAAGGGACTGATTCCATGGGCCATATTTTGCTGGAATAGTGCCATATTTTGCTGGAATAGTTAACATCATGATGTTGTTCGTTGCTACGTTTTTTTTTGTAGATTGTGCACAATATTGTCGAAAGCCATGCACAAACTTGACGACCAGGGACATATGTGTCTCTGTGCACACGCTTAGTACACCGATGTTCCCATTATCTTAACGGATGCACAAAGTTTTGCCTCACTGAGCATCACTTGTGCAAAAAAACCTCCTATTCCTATCATCGGTCACCACCCTTCAATCTCACTTGCACCACCTGTATAGAAAAAGAAAAACAAACAGACGTACTGCAGCTTGAGAGGTACCACAAAGCCATTAGTTAAAGACTATGCACCTTTGATTTGCAGAATAGAGAGGAAGCTCAATGCCAGCTCAGTAAATCTAGCATATTCTGGAAGATTGCAGTTAGTAAACTCAGTCATTTCATCACTTCCAACTTACTGCATGTGCACTCTCAGTTTGCCAAAAACAGTGATTGAAATTATTGACAAATGTAGGAAAAATTGTCTCTAGAGAGGAAATGATATTAATGCTAAGGGGTACAATTTAGCAGCTTGGGAGATGGTCATGGTGCTAAAGAATAAAGGAGGTTTGGGTGCCAAAGACTTATATGTACAAAATGAAGCTCTTTTGCTGAAGCATCTGTTCAAATTTTATAATAAAGCAGATCTACCTTGGGTGCAGTTGATCTGTGATACCTATTATCAGAATAAAGTTCCATATCTAGCACCTCTTAAAGGTTCTTTCTGGTGGAAAGATATATTGAAGTTGCATGATAAGTTTAGCGATATCACACAATGCTTGGCAGGTTTGGGAGACACCATTGGTCTCTGGTAGGACTCTATTCAAAATGAGCAGGCTTTCTCAATCAAATTTCCTGATTTGTTTGGTTATGTAAATGACAAGAATATGTCAGTCAAAGAAGCTTTAGCTGCTGAAAATTTACTAGATTTATTCAGATTACCTATGTCCAGTGTGGCTTACAATCAGTTCCTGGTTTTCAAAGATGAGATTCCACAACTGATTGATGATACAGACCACACAGATGCATGGATATGTAATTGGAGTGGAGGGCTTTATGGGTCTATGAAATATTACAAGCAGTATTTTGCAGGAGTTATGCCGCCACTGCCTTTATGTTGGATTTGGGAATCCAAGTGTATGCCAAGGATTAAATTATTTGCATGGTTGCTGCTGGGTGATAGATTGAACACCAGGGATATACTCAGACGAAGGCATAAACATCTAGAGGAAGGTTATTTATGTGTTATGTGCCACGATCAGGTTAATGAAACCTCCAGACATCTATTCTTTGAATGTTCTTCATCAATTTCAAGGTGGTTTGCTATTGGAATACAGTGGTCTCAGAATGACAATGTGTGTGAAATGATAATTCAGCAAAGTGAAGTTGCTGAGAGACCTTTCTTCATGGATATTTTTATGATTACTGCTTGGTGCATTTGGAAGGAACATAATGATCTAATTTTCAATCAGAAAAGTCCCATCTTTGCAAAGCTGGAAGAATCGTTTTAGAAATGAAGTTAAACTTCATCTCTTCAGGCTACCTCAAGCAAGCATAGTTTAATAATGGAATGGGTCAATTCTTTCTTCTTTCTTAGTGGCCATGGGCTGTAGGTTTTTCTTTCCTGTCTTGTGTTAGCTTCCTGCTAACCCACCTGTACTTTTATCTTTGTTTTAATATATTTCCTGGGGAGCTATGCCCCACAGTTTCCTTCAAAAAAAAATATGCTTGCACACATAAGTTGACTCAACATACAAGCCAATACATAAGAATAACCTTAAAGCCTTCTAGCATGTCTTTTCTTCTTATTCACATTGTGTTGAGCCCCTTTACCACACTCTCTAGAATCACTTCAAGGCTATGCACATCCCTCATCGACACCGGGCCAGCCATGGTGCATCCGGGATCCGGCTAGCTTACGGCCTAGTGCCTGACATGAACACCACAATATGTATGATATGATGTCGCACGCCCACCTCATCAGCATCATCCACCTTGAGAACAATATTGCATCTAGACAAGCACAAGGTTCGATCTTTTGCATGCCCAACCATAATGGACTTTTTTTCATTTGAGATTATATTATTTAGCCGTCAAATATTCAATAAGATTATGAAATGTTAATACAAAAGAACAATATTTTCCTATACATGCCCATAAATGAGTGTGTAGCTGCAATGGTGGTAGAGATTTGTCATGCATATGCGAGGCTAGAGATTATTATGGGTTCAAAATCCTAATAAGAGACATTCTTTTAAAATATCTGTCCCTCACGAGAGGTCTATATACCGTACCATAGAATGTCATGTATTGTTAACCTTTTCTATTTTGATTGAGAAGAATTCAACACAATTAACGAGATGTTCGCCTAACATATATGTATTTCAGTAATTAGCTTCCTTTATTTCAACGTGATGTACTACTACAGAAGTTGACAGTATATATATCTATACCTAATAATAAAGAGTAATAACAACAATTAACTTTGGGCCTTTTGAATGTTGCACAAACGTAACCTAGCTGCAGTGGCGTATCATGCATATATTATGCCCTTTAATGATGCAACACGAAATTCAAAAGTATCAACGCGTTGAAAAGTCACGATAAGGGACACACAATTGGTGAGGCCAGTCGGGACTGACACTGATACATACATACGGGCGCTGTGTAGAGGCCGGCAGAGCTGATATATGATTGGAACGGGAAGATCGAGTGATGGCTACGCTGATACTGTCAAGTGTCAAGAGCCATCGCATGTGCTCGCATGTGCATGCTCCGTCCCGTTTCCGATCCAGCTGGGCCGGCCAGCCGGCCGCAGCGTCTACGTGGGTACGTAACGTACGTGTGCGACGATCGATCCCAACCCACCCGTGCCGCGCGGACACGTCGCGCATGCGCACGCACCAGAAAATGCATGGTCCCCCGTCTCATCTACTACACACAGCTAAGCAACCAGCGGCACAAGGGGTCGCCGCCGTCTATATGACTCCATGGCCAGCGCCACGACATGCCATTCCTATCGCATTATATTGTTAGCTCTAGCTGTAGCAGGTTAGCCCCACTGTATGGCTGTTTTGAGCTCAAGGCGCCTTTGCTTTCGTGGTACCCTGATGGCTTTTGTGCGGGATATAGACACGTCGGTCTGGCTTCGTGTGCTTAGTTGAGCACAGCTGTTCAGATGACATTGAAGTTGAAGCTTCAAACGAAGCATGCAGGGTCTTGCTATCACGAGATAATGCTAGTGTAACTTTGGTTAGGTTCTATGCCTTCCGTTCCAAATTATAAATTTTTTTTTTGTTCATTTTTGATTTTTTTTTTTATTCATTTTTTTGATATGTATCTAGACACATTATTATATCTAGATGCATAAAGCAAAATAGATGTACCAAAAAATCAAAACAACTTATAATTTAGGACGGAGAGAAAATGATTAATAATTTACCGTAATGGTGCCACTGGTTATATAGTTCATGACGCACGTGTTTACGCCTTCTATTCAATATCTTAGCATGTGTTTATTTACTAATACACAGAGGCTTTTTTTTAGAGGCAGTTATAAATAGCATATTTATAGAAGTGGTTTCTTTAGCCACAATTTCTACCTGTCTTTGCAAATTAAGTCGGCCAAATCTATCTTTAGATATCTATTCCTAAACTAGATTGAAATGGCAAAATATCAGTGCCCCTAGAAAATAGACGAATCACAGCAACCTGTAAAATCGACCCCTAAATTTCTAAATCGAAACTATGGGGGCTACACTTTGCCTCTAGACCCTCGTTGGGATCATGGGGGTAGAGGCTGAGGATGAGTGAATGGGAGTTCATATTTGTATATAAACAAAGGAAAGAGCGATCTACGGGTTCATTACATGGAAATTCGAGGATTGTTTTGTGAAACAATCAAATACAGACTATAGATAAATTTTATAAAAATATAAGGAAATGTTCACAAAATATACTAGGGCCCTGTACTGCGGGTTGATTTTCACTAATAAAAGGGACTGTGGGTCGATTTTTGATAAAGAGAGAATTTTTTCAAAAATGACTGGGGCTTGCATAATTTGTACCGTCTATGTGCCTGATCTGACAGCCCGGAAAAGCTGGCGACATGGCTAGGCTCGCAGGCTAAAAAAATATTAAACTAGAAAATCGCATAAAATAGAATTTGATCATTCTTTTTCGGTAGTTAAAAAATCAATATGTCGGTAGTTAAAAAATCAATATCATCATAGACACACTTTAACATAAATATCTTGATATATTCTAAACTTTCATACAATTTTACTAATTGTGAGTTAAAATTTATAAAGTTTGACATTTTTCTGGTCTAATGACATTATTATGTTCGGACGAAGTGATTGCGAGCATACGACAATATGACATGCATGACAATTGACAAGGAAGCTGACACTAAGCAATAGCACAAAAGATCCGCAGCCACGAGCGGGGGCTGGCACTGGCATGCAGCTGTTATCCATTGGCCTCCAAGCCTAGTAGCGCCCTAGCCTCGATGGCCTGCTGATCGCGGCGGCCGCGCACGGCGAGCCGGCGACCGTCCTGTGACGCCGCGCCACGTAGTGCCGCCGTCGAAAGCGCAAGCGCAGCGATCCGATCACTCTGGAAGCCAATGCAATGCAAGGCCAACAGAACAGAACAGCTGTCGGGCACGTGCGGGCGAGGGCAACCAGACGAGACGTGGCGTCCACGCCCGGGGCCCCGCCGCCCCCACCCTACCGCCGAACCACCGCTCGCCGTCCGTCCACTCCACTCGACGTCTCGATTCCATCGCCCGGCGCCCCCGGCCCCACCTCTCGGCCGCGCTTTTTTTTCCTCGGTGGCGGGCGCCTTTCCCCCGAGCCTTTTTTTCCCTCCACGTCCGCGCGAAAGCGCGCTCCCGGCCGGCCCGTCACATGACCCCTCGCCCTCCCGCCGAGCGCCGCGCCGCGCCACGCCACGCCGCGACGAGATGGGCGATGGCAGTGGCAGGCAGCCCTGGCCTATTTATTCCCACCGGGCTGAGGCCCGCCATCTCCGCGCCCGCCACGTAGGAACAGCTCGCTTGGCAGGCTAGCAAGCAGGCGCAGCGCAGCTGGTGCGCGGCTGCCTCTGCCTGAGCGTCATGGAGGAGATGAGGCGGCGGCGGAGGTCCCGTGGGAGCGCCAGCGGCGGCGGGAGCTCCAGGCGTCCGTCGTCGCGCGCGGCCGGCGCGGCGCTGCGCCGGAAGGTGCGGGAGCTGCGCCGGCTGGTGCCCGGAGGGGAGGCGGCGCCCGCGGGGGCCCTGCTCGTCCGCACCGCCGAGTACATCGTCCGGCTCCGGGCCAGGGTCGAGCTCCTCAGGGCACTCGCGGCCGTCTACGGCGCAGCGCCGGCGCCGCTGGAACTCGCCGACGGTGTCCCAGACGCCGACGCTGAGGCGTGTGCTGTATGAGTTCGTCAGTTATGGTTATGCGCCGTGGATTTGTGCGTGCGTCGTCACGCACTGGAGGTGGAGGATTCATGCATGCAGCTTTTAGTTAATTTCATTCAAAAAAATGTATGCAGCATGATGCAGCCCAAGCTCGTCCGATACACACGCTCCGATCGACGAACTGCTGGTACGTGTGTGAAAATGCATGTGAAATTCGGAAGATGTTGCCTACAATTTTGTTGGATTATTCATTATTTTTTCTCTCCTCTTTTTATGAATGATGATACATTGGTTAACTAGCAGTGTATATTTATGAATCAATGTATGTGTGTTATTTTTCCCGGGATCTCGATCTCGGTTGCACCTCAAGATAAGCTCGGATCCATGTTCCATATACCACCACCCTACGCAGAGAAACAAAATGTCTCTTTTTTCTTTTAGTGGAAAAAACGGAAACAGGAACTGCAGTTCATGATGTTTATATTCATGTACAAACACATTTTCCTTTACTTCCTGACAGTGGATTGTTTGATTTCTAAGACTTAGACCTCCTTTGGAACGCCGATTGCAAAAACATAATTATAGAAACAAAAAATATATGGAGAAGTAGATAGGAATGTATATGCAAAACAAAAAATATGATGTTTGGATGCGCAGGAATCTTCCTGGATCCTAAGCTACACAAGAAACAAAGAGGCTTGAAGTGGATTCTTTTTTCCTGTACTTCTTCTCTGAAATTAATTGTGCAGGAATTAATATTTTCTATGTTTATTTCTTTGCTCTAATCCTACAAACATAAAGGGTGAACAGCTCCTAGGAATCCAGTTTTTATGATTTTCCTATGTTTCTCCTTTCAATCTAAAGGAGGCCTTAACATTTTTGTCGGGGGACAAAATAAAGGCCCCCCTAAGGAAGGCCCAACAAACGCATGGACTTAGCCCAACAAGCCACCCAATTGTTCAAACACAGGCTACGGCACAAGACCACGAGACCCAGCGTCTTGTCTCCGGCCCGCCCGAGCACACTCCGCAAGGGGCTTTCGGATGGCGCCAACTCTCCGTCCCGCCCGAGCCCCCCCGGATCGGGGCCTCGGGCGGAAGCCGACTCTCCACCCCGTCCAGAGCCCCCTCGGGCGACAGGCCTCGGGCCGGGGCTGATTCTTCGCCCCGCCCGAGCCCCCCGGGCGGACAGGCCTCGGGCGGGAGCCGACTCTCCGCCCCCGCCCGAGCCCCCGGCGGGCAGGCCTCGGACCGGGAGCCGACTCTCCGTCCCCGCCCGAGCCCCGGCGGGCGGGTCTCGGACAGTCGCGCCGCACTCCCAGGTCAAACTAGGGCTCGATGTGACATATATCCACCGCCCGCCTTCCCACGGTGATCGGGGATGACGCTAGCCCCCGGGGGGATGGGAGGCGTCCGTCACCACTCTGCGCCCACGCTCACGATTACGCAATCCCTACAAGAGGCGGCCATGCCTGCCACTGTAGGGTGACATGATGACTAACCTCTGTAATGAGGTCCCATCACGGGAAGTCCAAATACGGAGCATGCCGCATCCCGGGGCGAAAGCGCGCCACCCAAAGACGGCGGCCGAGTCTTCCGGTGCCCCGACCACTGTGCACCCGGGCTTCGAGCCGTGGCGGGCGAAGATGGCCCCGTGCGGCTGTATCTCTACGTCGGCCACGCCGTATACGACAACGATGCCGCGGCCCTCGGGAGCCGGACCGGGGTGAGTCAAAGCTACAAAGAGGCCACTTGCACTGGCACGCTCATCATGACGCCCACGCAGACCCCTCGCAGGCGCACGTCCCCTCCTTCACCAAGAACGAGGAGCCGACTCCGCGAGACGGCGCCCGCCATTGACAATGCGGGCGCCGTACAAGACGCGAAACCACTGCCCTCACCCGGGGCCTCGGCACAAGGAGAGGGGGAGCCCCTAGGCCTCGGCGGGATGATGAGGCGCGCCCACCGCCGTCTTTCCTATTCAAATATCAGAGACAGCGAAGCCCGTCCCTCCCCTTCCTGGCTATAAAAGGGAGGGGACGGGGGCCCTTCCAGACAAGTGAATCCTAGGAAGCAAGTCAAGCAATCTCCTTGACAAACACACACACACACACACACTCACTCATCTCACTCGAGACTTGGGACGAGTTCCCTCTCCACTTGCTTGTACACCCTACCAACAGGCACCTTGGTGCGGGATAATACAAAACCTTCTTGTGTCCTTCTTGCACACCATCCGAGTTGGGAGCACGCACGCAAATTCACTCGTTGGTACTAGAACCACTAGTTTTAGCACCGGCAGTTGGCGCGCCAGTAGGGGTCTGTGCGTGCTTTTAAACTTTCCTTCCCGCCAAAACTCTGGAATGGCCAGCAACGACGTTTCGGGGCGGATTCCCAGCCCTAACTCCACTCCACTCCAGCCGCTGGAGCCGGGGACCCCGATCCGGTTTGGTGAGCTCGAGTTCGTGTCAACCGAGTCCATGCGACATGGAACTTCTCCCCCGGAATCCGGGGACCTCCCGACCGAGCCGGTGGACCTACTTGCCAGCCCGTCGCGGGGCGCCGTGGCGCTGCGTTCTCGCCGAGCGCGACGGACGCACCACGACGCCAGCAGAGGGAGGAGGACTTTGCGGCGTTATGGCTGGGCGGCGCGCCCGCCGCCATCGTCACCACGCCCGACCATTTGGCCTTGGTCAACGCCTTCGCCACGTCTTAACGTGCGTCTCCACCGTCATGGGAGCCGCAGGAGGCGTCCACGCCGTCGGCCGGCGCCCGGAGGCCTCGGCGTGGACATCCCCGATGGATCCATCCACGCCTATGAGGAGTACAGGTTAGGCAAGAGGAGCAGCTGCGCCACTCGGCGAGCACTACATCCACCCGATCCGGCGCTACCTCGAGGACACGGAGCCCGGGGGTTCCTTCGGAGCATGCCTTCGCTTTCGGCTACCCCGGCTCGACTCCCCGGGCGACATGTGCGATCCGACTTCGTGAATGCTTTCACGTGGAGATCGGTGAGCTTCGGCGTGGCGGCAACGGCAACGGCGGCGGCGACGAGGCCGTGATCCCAGGCCCGCCACGGGGAGCGACTCCGGCGGGCGCAACCCCCCGAGGACCCTAACACATCCCGGCCTCCGGGCCGGGGCCACAAACTCCAGCACATGCGGGCCCTCCTCCCGGACCGGCGAGCCACCGGCTACCCCTCGGGGGCCCACGGCGTCCCGCTATCGAACGGATTCGGGAGCTTGGGGACAAGCTCGAGCGGCCACCGCCGCCTGTTACGACGGGGAGATAGAAGCGTCACGAGCATGCCCACCGTGGCGGCACGCAATCCTAGCCCCGCTGCCGTCAACACGCCGCGTGGCGTCAATGTAAGAATCGTCAACGACGAGGGTGGAGAGCGTCCCCATCTTCCCACGCCGCAAGTCATAACGTCGCGGTGGTCGCCCTCCTCGTCCGGCCGATGCGGAACCATCGACCCCGAGGGACGACGGATTCGAGATGATCTGCGAGATTATCTCGAGACCGCTGGCCGCCCCGGCCAAAAAGCCTTCGGCTTCCCGGCATCGGACACCGAGGGAAGGGGAGGGCGAAGAACGCCCACGACGCGAGCGAGAAGCTTCGTCCATCATGACCCGTCGCGGGCCGATCCGCGAGCGTCTTCGACGACGACAGCGGCAGCATCGACGATGGTGACGCACGCAACGCCATCAACAACGCCGCAAAGGAAGCCGGAGCCCGGGCCGGATGCGACCGCCCGGCCGCGCGCGGCGGAAGACGCGATAGCGGCGAGGACGCGCGACGATGCCGATCCTCCGGGGCAGCGCGCCTTCACCGGGAGATCCGCGAACAAGACGATTCCCCTTCCTTCCGTTCCGGCCGGCCAATCTTGCCAAATACTCGGGAGAAACGAACCCCGAGGTTTGGCTCAACGACTACCGACTAGCATGCCCGGCTTGGCGGCGCGGGGCCGATGACCGGCTTATCATCCGCAACCTTCCGCTGCATTTAGGTGATTCGGCCGCAGCGCTATCGAGCATCTTCTCGCCCGCACGATCCGCGGCCGGGTCCGAGCTAGTCGGGGTTTTTGTGGGAAATTTCCGGGCACATACGTGCGCCCGGGGAATTCGTGGGATCTCCGGCACCGCCGCCAGAGGCCCGACGAGACGCTGCGTGACTTCATCGAGGCGCTTCTCGAAGAAGTGCAGTAGCGCCCAACGTGGCCGGCCTTTGCTATCATCGGTGCATTCCTTGACGGCCACGACCTGCAAGGAGCTCGTCCACGAGTTGGGCGGAAGATGCCGACCACCGCCAACGAGCTGTTCGAGGTGGCGACGAACTTCGCCTCCGGCGAGGCGGCTGGAGCGATTTTCCGCGACGTCGGCGGCAAAGGGAAGCGGAAGGTGGACAATGCCGAGGGGGGTGGCAGCCCGCGGCCCCGTAAAAAAAACAAGAAGAACAAGCACAAAGGGAAAAAGGGCAAGAAAGAGGTGGACTCCGAGGGGCGATATCGTTGCCGCGGCCGACCATAAGACCCCCGAGGTCCCGGGGGGCCTGGCCTTCGACGACATGCTCAAAAAGCCCCGCCCTTTCCACAAATTCCCCGTCAAGCACACTATGGGGGAGTGCGACTTGGCTTGTCGTTTCTATCAGAAGCTTCCCCCACCTGAAGGCAAGAAGAAGAAGGAGGGGGAAAACAAAGGCGAGGAGTTCCCTGAGGTCCATGACGTTTTCATGGTCATCGGGGGGCTGCCGGCGAATCTCACCCAGCGCCCGGATCAAGCGCGGCGTCGAGAGATATTCTCGGTACATCCCGCCACTCCGCGGTACACCGTGGTCCGCCGATGCCATCACCTTCAGCATCGACGACCACCCGCTCTACGTGCCAAAGCCAGGGCGGTACCCGCTCGTGGTCGACCCCATTGTCGGCAACGTGCGGCTCACCAAGGTGCTGATGGATGGCGGAAGTGCCCTTAACATCCTCTACTCCGAAACCCTCGGCTGTTGGGGATAGGCGCTCACGGCTTCGGCCCCGGTAGCTCTCCCTTTCGGGGCGTAGTGCCGGAGTAGACGCGCGCTGGCCCTCGGGCTGATCGACCTCCCGGTCTGCTTTGGGACGCCATCGAACTTTCGCAAGGAGGTCATCACCTTCGACGTGGTTGACTTTCAAGGAACCTATCACGGCATCCTCGGACGACCAGCGTATCACGAAGTTCATGGCCGTCCCCAACTACACTTACCTTCTCCTCAAGATGCCGGGCCCTAATGGCGTCATCACCGTTGGCTCCTCCTATGAGCACGCGTTCAAGCTGCGACGTCGAGGTAGTCGAGCACGCCGAGGCCGTGGCGATCTCCGAGGCCCTCGACACCAAGCGTCACGCGCCGGCGCATTCGAGCCATCCGACGGAGTAAAGGAGGTCCAGCGGACCCCGCCTCTCCATCCGGCAAGGCGGTGAAGATCTGCGACTCCCTCGACCCCAAATAGGAAGCGATTGCTCGTCGACTTTCTCCGCGCAAACATCGACATTTTTTGCGTGGAGTCCCTCGGACATGCCGGGCATTCCGAGGGATGTCGCCGAGCACTCCCTTGATATTCGGGCCGGATCCGGCCGGTGAAGCAGCGTTTGCGCCCGATTCGACGAGGAAAGCGCTTGAGCCATCGGCGAGGAGGTGAACAAGCTTTTAGCGGCCGGATTCATCAAGGAGGTGTTCCACCCAGTGGTTATCTAATCCTGTAATGGTTAAGAAAAAAGAGCGGAAATGGAGGATGTGTGTAGACTATACCGGTTTAAATAAAGCATGTCCAAAAGTTCCCTTTCCTTTACCACGCATTGATCGGATAATCGACTCCACCTCGGGGTGTGAGCTCTTATCCTTCCTTGATGCTTACTCGGCTACCACCAAATAAAGATGAAGGAGTCCGACCAGCTCGCAACGTCCTTCATCACCCCCTTTGGCATGTCTTTGCTACGTGACGATGCCTTTCGGACTCGAACGCGGGGGCAACGTATCGGCGGTGCATGCGAGGCGTTCGGTGATCACGTCGGAGAGACCGTGGAGGCCTACGTCGACGACCTCGTAGTCAAGACGAAAAAGGCCGACGACCTCATCTCTCGACCTTACGATCGCTTTTCGGTGTCTTGCGCCCAAGAGCGTCAAGCTCAACCCCGAAAGTGCGTCTTCGGGGTCCCCGAGGCATGCTCCTTGGGTTCATCGTCTCCAAACGCGGCATTGAGCCTAACCCGGAGAAGGTGAACGCGTAACGAGCATGGGCCCGATCAAGAACCCGAAGGGCGTGCGGCGGGTCATGGGATGCCTTGCGGCCCTCGGCCGTTTCATCTCACGCCTCGGCGAGAAGGGCTTGCCCTGTATCGCCTCTTGAGAAAGACCGGCGCTTCTCACGGACCTCCGAGGCTCGGGGAGGCCCTCGACAAGCTCAAAGCCGCCCTCACGGCGCCCCGATCCTCGTCCCTCCTGCCGAAGGAGAACCCCTCCTCACATGCGTCCGCTGCGACCACCCGGGGTGGTCGGCCGCGCCATCGTCGTTGAAAGACGGGGAGGAGGGCCACGCCTGGCCCCGATCCAGCGGGCGGTCTACTTCATCGGCGAGGTGTTGTCCGAGACCAAGATCCGCTACCCACGGATCCGAAGCTGCTCTCTGCCGTGGTCCGGACGCGGCGCAAGCTCCGGCACTACTTGACGCCCACCCCGTGGCGGTGGTCTCTTCCTTCCCGTTGGGAGAGACCCTCCAGAACCGGGAGGTCTCGGGGCGGGTCGCCAAGTGGTCCGTTGAGCTCATGGGAGAGGCCCTCTCGTGCAGCGCCAAGAAAGGCCATCAAGTCCCAAGTCTTGGCCGATTTCCTCGCGGGAGTGGACGGACACCCAGTACCGCCGCCCGGCTTCAGGCGAGAATCTTTGGGCGATGTACTTCGATGGGTCCCTCGATGAAGATCGGGCCGGCGCCGGCCTCCTCTTCGTCTCCCCCTCATGGGGTGCACATGCGGTACGTAATCCGCCTTCACTTCCCAGCGTCAAATAATATGGCAGAGTACGAGGCCCTGCTCAACGGGTTGAAGATCGCCGTCGAACTTGGCGTCAAAGCGCCTCGGCGTCCGAGGCGACTCCACGGCTCGTCATCGACCAAGTCATGAAGGACTCAGGCTGCCACGACCCAAAGATGGACGCGTCTTTGCAAGGCGGTGCGCGCCACGGAGGACAAGTTCGACGGCCTCGAGCTCAACCACGTCGTCCGGAGGTACAACGGCCGCCCGACGAACTTCGCCAAGATCGCCGCCGGAAGAGCCCCTGGTTCCCCCGACGTCTTCACTAAAGACCTCGCCGCTCCCTCCGTCGAGTTCGGAGGGCGGGAAGAGGCCGAGGAGAAACACACCCCCCTCGGGGCCGGAGAATCGTCCGACGCCCCCGCGTCCGAGGTCCCCTCGGTTTCCGTAACGCACTTTCGGCACCGAGCGCCGAGATCATGGAGGTCGATGGAGGAAACCCCGGGCCGATCCCAGCCGGACCGGGAGGGAGCCGTACCTCGACCGATCGTCCCGAGGCGCCCTCCCCCGAGGATTTCAACCAAGCCAGCGCATCGCGAGGAGAGCAAAGTCTTTCGTCGTCATCGAGGACGAGCTCTACCGACGAAGTTCCTCGGGGTCTTGCGGTGGTGTATCACGGTAGAGGAAGGCCTCACCCCTCGTCCCGCAAGATCCACGCCGGTGTGTGCGGCCACCACGCCGCCCCGCTCCCTCGTCGGCCGGCGCTTTCCGACAAGGGGTTCTCTTGGCCGACCGCGCGCCGCCGACGCTATCGAGGTAGTGCGCACTGCGAGGGGTGCCACTACGCTCGTCAAACGCACCCTCGCCGGCTCAAGCGCTCCGGACCATCCCGATCACATGGCCCTTCGCCGTATGGGGCCCGGACCTGGTAGGACCCCTAAAGAAAGCGCCCGGGGCTTCACGCACCTACTTGTCGCCATTGACAAGTTCTCCAAGTGGATTGAGGCGCGCCCGTCACCAACATCCGATCCGAAAGCAGGCGGTGCTCTTCTTCACCGACATCATCCACCGCTTCGGGATCCCGAACTCCATCATCACCGACCACGGCACCCGGTTCACGGGGCGAAGTTCCGAAACTTCGCGACGAACACCGGATACGCATCGTGCGGTCTTGATCGCGCACCCCCCACGAGCGGGCAAGTGGAGCGAGCCAACGGAATGATATTGCGGGGGACTCAAGCCCCGGATCTTCAACAAAGTCAACAAGTTTGGCAAAAGGTGGCTCGAGGAACTCCCCTCGGTCCTCTGGAGCCTCGGGGCGACGACGAGCCGGGCCACGGGGTTCACGCCCTTCTTCCTAGTGTGCGGCGCCGAGGCAATGCTTTTCCCTGCGACTTGGAGTTCGGATCTCCGAGGCTCAAAGCCTACGACGAGGCTCGGAATCAAGGGGCTCGGGAAGACTTCGCTAGATATGCTCGAGGAAGCTAGGGACGCAGCCCTTCTGCACTCGGCAAGGTACCAACGGTCTCTCCCGACGCTACCACGATCGCCGAGTCCTGATCCGAGACCTCAAGAAAGGCGACACAGTGCTCCGTCTCCGCCAAGACAACAGAGGCCGCCATAAGCTCACGCCGCCTTGGGAGGGGCCCTTCATCGTCGCAGGTCCTCAAGCCGAGCACCTACAAGCTGGCCAACGAGAAGGGCGAAGTCCTCAACAACGCTTGGAACATCCAACGCCTACGTCGCTTCTACCCTTAAGCTCCCAAGCTTCTACATACGGTGGTACTTCATGTTCCTTAAATAAGAATGGGAAGCACTTCTCATTTTTTACGATTCTCGCAAGAACGAGAAATACGTCCCGAGGCCCTCGGGGGCTAAGGACCGGAACTACGCTCACACCACCTCGAGTCGCGAGGGAGACTCGGCTTTGATCCATCAAAACCGAGCCTCCCTCGGCTGGACAGGGGGAACCCCCTCCCTCAAAGCACTCTGCAAGCACCTTACCCTTTTGTTTATCGTTTTCTAACGCTTTCGTGCTAAAAATCCTGAATGTTTAGAAAAAGGACGTCTTCGAAACCTAGGGTCGGAAGAGCCAGGGGTCACTTACGCCCTTACGCCCATGCGCTACAGTACTCCTGCTCACCGCCTAAGGACGAAGAAGCTTCATGCTTTGCGAGGGGGGGATCGCTCCAAACGTTAGAGCTGAAAAAGCTACGAGGCCTCCCACGCCCCGCCGCTACGGAAGCCTACTTACCACTCTTAACTAAGGGCGAGCCTAAAAACTCAATGTCCCCTTAAAAACGGCCTTAGTCTAAACACGAGGCAAGGTTCAGCGGCACGAAAGATAGACAGAAAACGATCAAACAAATCATAAGGCCTCGACGGGCCAAGATCTCAAGTGACATAGGGAAAACAAAATTCCTAACCAAGTTTCTTTTACATGGGCACACTTGGCCCGAATTACAGAAGCTCACTGGGGGGCATCCGACCCCCCTCTTTCCTTGGCGTCGGCAGCCGCGGCGTCGGCAGCGTCGGCCCCTTCGGCAGCTCCAGGGAGGATGGCCGACTGAAAGTGCCCAACCAACACCGACGTGGTCCCCTCGGCCTGGCGAAGCAGCTCGGCGAACACCTCCCCCTCACGACCCTCCTCGTCCTCGGCGACGACAAGCCCCTCGGAGATCTTGGGGAGATCGAGGTCGTAGTGGGAGAGGGTCATCGCCAGGGTGTGCGACACGCCAGTCCGGAGGCCGGACTGAAGGGCGGCGCGGACACGCGTCTCCGCTTGCCGGGGCAACGCCTCCAGGCGGCCCAGTGGGCTGCTGCCAGCAGGCTCGCCGGCTTCGACTGCCGTGCAGACGGCAAGGACTTTCTCCTTCAGGGCGACGAGCTCGCCCTGCGCCGAGGAGTAAAGCGCCTGCGCGACAAGGGCCTCCGCTTGCTCCGACGACTTCTTCTTCAGCTCTGCATCCGTCAGGGGTCAGCCTCGGAGCTGGGATACAAGGATGCGACTGCTCAAAATCGACAAAGACTTACCTTCCGTCCGCACCACCTCCTCCGCCCGCCATTTGCGCTGGGCTGGGCGGCCTCATTCAGCGCTTGCCCAAGCTCGGCCCGCACCATGGTGACATCGTTGACAAAAATTTGGTGATCGGTGTCCATATTCACGGGTTTCTCTGTCAAGGTCCCGATGAATGCCGGAGGCCCTCGGCAGCGCCCGTCCTCATCGCCTCCTTCTCGGCGCGGAGCTTGTCGAGCTCCTCGTCCGAGCGGCTAGCTCGGTCGCGGCGTGGTTTTGCCTCACATGCGTTGGAGATGGAGCGCCTCGTCGAGGCCGGACCTGAACCGGAGAAACTCTGATTTCTCCCGGGACGCCACCGCCAGGTCCTATAACGGTCAGGGCCAACGGATTAGCCGCCTTTGGGCGCTCATGCCAAGGTAAGGCTTCGACCACAAATGTTTGTATTACCTTCATCGTCGGGGAGGTCCCCGGAGAAGATCGGCGAGAGCAGATCAAAAAGCGAGGTTTTGGCCGACTTCATGTACTTGTCCGCCTGCTCCCACCGGTCGACTCAAAGGCGTCGTCCGGCACATAGATCGGCGGTCCTCAGGTCCCGCGGTCCGACCAGCGATGCTAGGCGGCACGTTACGCCGGAGGACCCCTCGGCGGGCGCCCGCCGGTCAGCGACCCCATACGGTTTACCGCTTTGAGGAGGTAGCATCCGCTTCGACCACCTCTTTCCCCCCGGGTGGTCTCCCTCTCGAGAGGGGATCTCCACCACCTCCCCCCGCGCCAGGCGCGGCTTAGGGCGGAACGGCGCTTCCTCTATGACCATGTCGCCAATGGCCATCGAGCAGCGCCGCCACGCTTCCGCGACGGGCGCCGTCACGCCTCCACAAGCGCGCCGCTTAAGGCCAAGGCGCTGGCGCCGCGACTTCTCTCCGTCCACGAGCGAAGGTGGCTCCATGGCCGAGGGGCGCCTGATCACCACTTCTGCTGCCGGCGCCGCCACCCTGTGGGCAGTAGTGGCGCCGGCTCGGGCTCTCAAATGCCGCTTGCGCTGAGCAAGCGAGCCGGCCGGGCCGTCTTGGCGCTTTTGCTGCGTAGCAAGAAGAGTGAGTCTTCAAAAAGGAAAAAAGAAAAGAAGGAAGAGCGGCGAAGACTAAAAGGACAGACACCTACCGGGCGACCCGCGTTGAAAAACGGCTCATCAAGCCGTGCCAGCTGGGACTCGGACTGAGGTGTCCTCGGCCCAGCCAGCGACTCGGGGTCACGGGCACGGGACACCGACCCACATGGCGTCGCCGCCTCTACGGCCGAGGCACATGCCTCACCCTCGGCCGGTCCTCCCCCGCCTCGGGCCGTTACGAGGGCAAGGTCGAGTCGCCCCGAGCGGGGCTGGCGGCGTGGGGCGACTTCGGGGAGGGGCCTCGCTCCTCCCGGCCAGATCACGTCTCCGGCCACCTCGGTTGAAGCCTCGGCGGGGTGAGAGGCGGGGCGATGTCCTTCAACGGCCACGGCGCCCACTCCTTCCCTTCACGGGGGGGTGATGCGGCCAAGCCAAAGAAGGCTGTAGTCCTCCTCCTCCTCCTCGTCATCCTCATCATCGTCATCGGCCGGAGGACTCGGGAGGGTCGGCTCTCGGGGAGCCCCTCATCCGCTTACCCGCGCGCGGCTTCTCCGGCTCGCGCCGCTGGGTTCTCCTTGCGGACATTCTGTCCGACTTCTTCTTCTTCTCCCCCTACGCTTCTCCGCGAGGGCCCCGTTTCTTCTCCTTCTCCCGCGGCAATGGGGGGCTTGGGCGCCCTCGGCTTCTGGACAGCCCCCGTGAAGAATAGAGCAAAGTAAGGACAAGGGGAGGAAGCGAGCGACAACCGACCGCGCGGCGCGCGCGCGACTCACCACCGCAGGCGGCATTACGGTGGGGTCGCATCGCGACCTTGTAGAGGTTGGAGGCGTCGGTCCACCGACGCCGCCTTCTTGGTCCGCTCGGCGATCTCGGCGTGATCAAGGTCGACGGACGACATCCCTCGCCCCACCTAGGGGGCCGCCTTCCCTCATGTCAAACGAGGCAAGGCTGCCTAAGCATGAGGGGCAGAACTCGACAATGGTGGAAGGCGGCGATGACGACCGACGCATCTAACCCCTTACAGGCCAACCTCCTCGTGGCGGAACACCTTCTCCCCGGAGGATGACCCTCTCTGGGATGATCTCCTCCTTCCACCTCGCGGGCTCCTGCGTCGAACACCTTCCCGTGTAAGCGGGCGGTGGCGGAGTCGTTCCGGGAGGTAGAACCACTTCGCGCCCGACCACGGTTGGAGGAGGTCAGCTTCGCCCAGGATATACGAATCCCTAGCGAGCCTAGCTTTGCTGCATCATGCAGCGCCGACGCTGGACGGATATCCTCTTCCCCCTCTCGACGCTCTTGAAGAAGAGGGCGCCCTCGAAGAAGTGGAGCCAGAGGTCCCAAAGGACCTCGACCCCAAGGAAGCCCTCACATAGGGCGGCCCACCGCCAGTGCGTGATGGAGTTGGGGTTGAGATGTTGCAGCTCCGGGCCGTAGTACTCGAGGATGGCCCTCAAGAACCGACCCCACGGCATCCCGAACCCGTTCTCATGGAACGCCGTGAAGCTCACGACGTATCCCCGAGGCGGGTGCGGGGACATGGGTCGGCCGGGCGGACGATCCACTCCTGGAGGCCTTGTCGGGCAGGGGCGAGAAGCCCCTTCCCCACGAGCGTCACCAGCTCCGGCAACGTCACGGAAGCTCGTCTCCCACCCTCCACCCGCGATCTCGGGCCTCGACGCCATGGCAAAGAGCCGAAGCGGGGTGGATGCAAGCAAGTTTTCTCTCTCCTCGCCCTCTTTCTTCCTCGGCGGCGCTCGAGCGGACAATGGCAATGGAGGAGGAAGCAAAGGCGAGGAAGGCGAAGGGAGGACGATGCGGCCGCGCCGCACAGTACTTATACCAAAGGCGCGTTTCCCGTCTTTGCATTAATTGCGTATCAACCTACGATGGCCGTGTCGATTACACACCGCACGCAACCCAAAGCGGCGGCACGGCGGCGGCCGCGCCACGCCGAAGTCTAGCAAGCCACACCGTCTTTGCGCGACCCGCCCGCACAAAGGATCGGGGGCGCAAGACCCGGCCCCTCGCCACCGCTACAGGCCACCGGTGGAAACCGCGGCGCCCGGCATCACATCCACCGTGGGGCCCACGACCACACAGCGGCAAGCGGCAATCGCCACAACGGGAAGTGGGCCCGCCACCTCCCAGCGGCGGCGCTCCACATCCCGCGCTTTGCCGCTGGAAGCGCGCCCACGACGAGGCCAAACGGCGGTTTTCCTTCTCCATGAAGGAGCCGGGCGACGGCCCATCTGGCCCCGGAGGAACGGAGGTCGGCCCATCTCGGGGTTCGACGCCTCGGGGCAACAGTCGAGGGCAGCTCGGACGGCCTCATACACAGCCTAGCCCCCGCAAGCCGGGGGCCGCCCTAGTAGCAAAGCATCAGAGGCCAGCATGGCAGCCGAGTAGGGGATCCCGCGTGGGAGCGCATCAAGCCCTCGGGACCCGGCGGACGGGACCCGAGCCCCGCCTCAGGCATACCGTGCGGCTCTTATGAACCCCGCCCTCGGGCCCGGCCAACCCCCTAGCGAACGGGCACAGGCGGTTCACTTGGATCCACCGTTAACAGCTCACCGGGACCTAGTCGTGATTCGACACTCGTCGACGATGGCACGATGAAGTCCAACCCTCCTCCCCTGCGGAAGGGACGCCGAGGTGCGTAAAAGACTAACGACCGAGTACCAACCGGCTCCACCTCAACGCCACGAGGGGCCGGGGGACTTACCCCAACGCGAACCGGCTCGGGGAAGCGTCGACACTCGACCGAACCCCCCTGACGAGCCGACGGGCCCTGGGGCTCGGCCCCGGCAAGAAATCGTTTTTGCCACCAAAGCGAAACGAGCCCTCGGACGGGTGCACACACACTCCTCCGAGGCCTCGGGGCTACACCCACCGGACGCTTGCGCGCACCCTATGGAGTGAAACGCCTTCAACCAAGGCGACACCGCACCGGCCTCGAGCGAGTGCATTCACTCCTTCGAGGCTCGGGGGCTACTTGTCGGGGACCAAAATAAAGGCCCCCTAAGGAAGGCCCAACAAACGCAAGACTTAGCCCAACAAGCCACCCACGCTTCAAACTGGGCTACGGCACCGCACGCACAGACCCAGCGTCTTGTCTCCGGCCGCCCGAGCACACCGCGCAAAGAGGGCTCGGATGGCGCCAACTCCGTCCGCCCGAGAGCCCCCACGGATCAGGCCTCGGGCCCAGCCGACTCTCCACCCCGTCCAAAGGCCCCGGCGGGCAGGCCTCGGACGAGGGGGCGATTCTTCGCCCGCCCTGGCCCGAGGCGGGGGCGGCCTCGGGCAGGGCCCGACTCCCCGCCCCGCCCAGAGCCCCACAGGCGAGGCAGGCCTCGGGCAGGAGCCGACTCTCCGTCCTTAGAGCCCCCGGTGACGGGTCGGGCAGTCGCGCCCCGCACTCCCAGGTCAAACTAGGGCTACGATGTGACATATATCCACCGCCCGCCTTCCCACCATATTTGTCGGGATGGCGCTAGCCCTGCGTGGATGGGAAGGCGTCCGTCACCACTCTGCGCCCACGCTCACGATTCATAATCCCTACGATGGCGGCCATGCACACCGCCAGCAGGGTGACATGATGACTAACCTCGTGAATAACGGGTCCATCCGGGAAGTCAAATCACGGACATGCCGCATCCCGAGGCGAAAGCGGCGCCACCTCTAGCCGGCGGCCGAGTCTTCCCGGTGCCCCGACCCTTTGTGCACCGGGCTTCCCGAGCGAGGGGCAGGCGAAGATGGCCCGCGGCGTATCTCATTCCTCGGCCACCATTATCGACAACGATGCGCTGCCCTCGGGGCCGGACGGGGTGAGTCAAAGCTACGGCCGGGCCACGGTACACAGGGCACGCTCATCATGACGCCCACGGACCCCTGCCCGGTGCACGTCCCCTCCTTCACCAAGAACGAGGAGCCGACTCCGCGAGCCAGCGCCCGCCATTAACAATCTTGCGCCGTACAAAGGCGAAACCCACCCCTCACACCCGGCCTCGGCACAAGGAGAGGGGAGCCCCTAGGCCTCGGCGGGATGAGGCGGCGCCCACACCCGTCTTTCCTATTCAAATATTGTCTTGCCCGAAGCCCGTCCCTCCCCTTCCGGCTATAAAAGGGAGGGGCCGGGGGGGCCCTTCCGAGACAAGTGAATCCTAGGAAGCAAGTCAAGCAATCTCCTTGACAAACACACACACACACACACTCACTCATCTCACTCGAGACTTGGGACGGTTCCCTCTCTCCACTTGCTTGTACACCCTACCAACAGGCACCTTGGTGCGGGGATAATACAAAACCTTCTTGTGTCCTTCTTGCACACCATCCGGAGTTGGGAGCACGCACGCAAATTCACTCGTTGGTACTAGAACCACTAGTTTTAGCACCGACAATTTTTATTTCGGAAAAAGTCTAAATCACCCCCTCAACTATAGTAGGTGGAGTACTTTACCCCCCCAACTATAAAACCGGGTATTCTACCCCTGAACTTTTAAAACCGGTCAAATTACCCCCACAAGCGGTTTTGGACGGTGGTTTTTACTACAATAACGTGGTTTTGTCTTTTTCTTTTTTATTTATTTAATTTGAATCTTTGAAAAATCATAGTAAATCACAAAAAAATCATAAAATAGAAAATCTAATTTTGTTGGACTCCACATTAGTAGATCTACACAGTGAACATATAATATAGAATATTTTAGTACAAAGTTTTTCTTGTAATGTTAGACCTATGTTTTTTGTAATTAAATAGAATAATTCATAGCCATAATTTCTGCGGCCAGGTTGTGGTGAAATTTTTTATGGTGAGCTTATTATGATATGCTTGAACTGTAGTAAAAATTTCATATTTATTGGATCATTTATAGATTTATTTATATTAAACAAGCATAAACCTAAGTATAAACCTAAATAAATCTATAACTAAGTTACATATGATCCAATAAGTATAAAATTTTTACTACAGTTCAAGCATATCATAATAAGATCACCATAAAAATTTCACCACAATTCGGCCACAGAAATTACGGCTATGAATTATTCTATTTAATTATAAAAAACATAGGTCTAAAATTATAGCAAAAATTTTGTACTAAAATATACTATATTATATGTTTACTGTGTAGATCTACTGATGTGGAGTCCAACAAAATTAAATTTTCTATTTTATGATTTTTCTATGATTTACTATGATTTTTCAAAAATTCAGCCGAAATAAATAAAAAAGAAAAAGACAAAATCATGTTATTGTAGCAAAACCACCGTCCAAAACCGCTTCAGGGGGTAATTTGACCGGTTTTAAAAGTTCAGGGAGTAGAATACCCGGTTTTATAGTTGGGAGGGTAAAGTACTCCACCCACTATAGTTGAGGGGGTGATTTAGACTTTTTCCTTTTTATTTCACATGGATTTAAGACTTGGTTTGTACTAGTAAAAACTCAAAAACCTTTAGCAGCTACTGAGTCACCGAGAGCCAACAGTGAAAGACACGTTGTGCTACCTTTTCTACTGATACTATTAGGTAGTACTACCATACGGCTGTATTATTGATGATGAGTAGCCATTGTCCAACCATGCATAGTGAGATGTGAGCTGGATCGATGTTGTTGCCTGCACATACGTACACGTTCAAGCAATAGGTCCATATACACCCCGTATAATATAGATTGATTGCCATTTTGTGCCGACTATACTAGATATTAGCCTAGAGTTTCACGAACGATTTATTCCGCATGCATGTTTCGTTGTTGTACAATCTAGACTACAGTGGAATATGTAAGTGTAATTCTTAAACTCTACTAGATCCTTTTTTGCCCCTTTCACTTAAAAAGAGAAAATTGGTATAGATAATTTAGAAAAATGAATTGCAGAGCACAAGAGATATATGTATAGTAACAGATTGAAAAAAGCTTTACTCCCTTTATATACAAGACCCATACATGAGAACATCTTATTTCTCCTCTCTTCTTGTATCTCCATCTCCTCTTGACCCATTTGGCAGCAGATGCAATTGCCATATCTCCTCTCTGGAAGGTCAAGATGACCAACTAGGGGATGAATAGTTGTTACTAAAACTTAGCCACTAAGGTCAGCTGATAAAGTAGTAAAATAAAACTAATCATCTAGCCATGACTACATTGCTATAACTATTTTCAGAAGCAACCTATAAGATCCTACACAAGAAATTATTAAGGTACCGAGTTAGTGAGGGCTCACCTACATAAGTCTAGTTTCCAAGGTCATAAAAACAACTAGAAATCCAGTGACTCTGGCACCTCTCTATTCAGCAACCTAGGCCCCACTGCTCTCTTCGGTCCCTCCTCAAGGCAACCACTGGAGAAATCTGGTGGCCTCTAAGTGCTCCCAAGTTGCCTAGCAAAAACTCCTAGCCAGCACCGAAAAGTTCGATGGGTGCCCATCGCACCACCAGAGAGAAAAAGCAACCAACGCTTTCAAACATCCCCACGCACCTCTATGGCCACCACATGTCTGCCTCTCCAAGCTGCATTCTCCTGCGCCTCCCCTTCGGGAGCACCAAGGAGTTCCAGTACTTCTCAACACACAAATCCATGGCACAGTCAATGTGGCATAAGCTCTGATGCACACTCCCACAATGGCACTGGACTTATTTGGTGTGGCTCCAAAAAAAACACCCACAAAACTCTCTTTCAAAACCTTCTTCAAAGGGCTAACTCCGAAGTGGTATATTGCAATACTACCAACACCTTTAGCATTGAGTTAGCATTTTCAAATCATTTCGCAAATGTTTTCTCTTTCTTTCTGAAATGACCCATGATTTCCTTGAAGGGAAATCCACAGATTACATCGAATACAGTTGACACCACAGTTCATACAATGTGAAAGATACAGATTACAGAGTATTACAACACTTGTAACACGCCTAGGTACATCGTATCCTAGCGATAAACACACACGGGTCAACATCAGAGCAGATGTAGCGCCTTAGTGGGTGAAGGCTCCTCCTTCACGGATGATCATCAGAGTTGGGGTAGAGTATCAGCGGGCGTAGACTTGATCTCCTTAACCAAACTTGAGTGTAGGAATGAGACCACCTAATCCTTCCAGCTCCATTGTTGTCGTAGTCCTCCTCGGGTACCAAACCTGCTCAACTCTATCAGTACGATTTGTACTGGCCACTGGCTCCCACCCTATGCTTTGCTTTGCTATGTGGTAAGTGGAATGCAAGGGTAGAGAAAAAGGCCTATATTTGGCTGTAGTTTTCCTATACCAATTCATAATATAAATATAATATAGTTCATCAAGTTTTAACCCATCTCATCCACACATCCATCGTCCCATCCATATCCACATCCACATCCACACATCTCACCACACTCTCACTCTCTAGTCGGCAAGGAAGACTCCCGCTCCTCCTTGTCTCAACGGCCTAAGCCGGAATCCAACAACACCCAGGGGGGAGAGAAGAGAAAAGGACTCCACTCACTAGTCAAGTGAAGCGTAGATCATAGGAATGTCCATGACCGTGGACACGGCTATACGTATAGATCGATCAACTCTGCAGAGCGTGTACACCTGGAGCCACAAGATCACCATCATCGGCATGTGCACTGCCTAGGCTGATACCGAGCCGCCGCCTAACTAGCCCAATGCCACCCTACCACTCAGCTCTGGGGCACCCCGGAGATCCACCGGCACGCTGAGACTGTGAGACGTGGTACCGGATCCCCTGAGGGTACCACGTTGTCTCAGGAGGGTGTGGGTCTCAGCACCCGTACCTCCCTACACTATCACCTATCAACCTAGTAGTAATGGCAGGGGGCCAGCTAGCCATCAAGTCGTTTCCCGCCCATCAGGGACGAGTGGTGTGTACGAAGGGTCCTATGAACCGGTTCTCAAGACATACCAGTCCTTAGGGGTCACTAGATAGGACATCTTCACCTTGGGGCCCAACGCCCCGTGCCTCAACGACACCTCCTGTTCTGGGGATTCGTCCCACAAAGACACTCCTCCCCAGAACCTTCTCACATCGCATGTACCCGCCACAGGTACCCTCTCACATAGGAAGTGCCGGATCACACTCCCCGGCAAGACTTGTCCCCGACTCGTCATAGATCCTGCCTGGTCGACACAACCCTTACCATACACCCAAGACACACGCCAAGATCTCTCCCAGGTTATCCCCAGTTATCCAGTTTACGGCACCACGTGCCTTAGCCACACACAAGCATGTATGAGTAAAGTGTATGTGTGTAGCAAGTATCATGAAGCGGGCGAGCATCTATCCTAGCAGCGGGTGTGCAGGGGAAAGGTTGCGTCAAGGTAATGGCTTATCAAGTAATCTACCATGCATCCTATCATAGTTATTTGCATGAAGTAAAGCACAAGCAACTACATATTGCATGCCTAATAGGATTCAACGAGGTTGGGTGGGACGTGGCACCTGTATATAGCAATCCATGGTCATCCACATCTGGTTGCTCTTCGCGCCTCCTCCCAGCGGATCTCTGGTCTATCCATCGTCACTGCGATGCAACTACCTCGATGTAGCGACAATCAAGGCAAAAGAGCAATCAATCCCTAATCAAAATCCAGCACTCCCTAAAAGGCATCAAGATACATAAGGAACCAGATAACTCCGAATAAACATTGAAAAGACTTAGCCCTCGCGGAGGGTGTCCGATCCTTGGGTTCAAAATAAGTAGAAGTGGTTGTCTGTTAATCATGAGTTCGGATCGAGGCCTTGAAATAGCCAGTACCTCCCGGGTCGACTATGTCGACCTGTACGGCTCCAAAAGAAGAGGCATTGATCCTAACTTAACTTAAGCGAACAGCGCGACTTGTGGCCTCCCAATCCAAACGTCATGGAAATTGGCGGGGACCAGAGGATCACAAGCAAGAGGGAAAGGGAAATAGGAACAATAGGGTTTGTCCCTTGTGGCCTTTAACCCGCAAGTCACAACTACTGCATAAGATTCGAGTAAGAACGATTAACACGAAACAGGGGAATTGTGACTTGGTTATGAGGCTCTTTAGCTTACCCGTCTTGGTAGCCGACGGTAGCAAAAGAGATTGGAACACGAACAACAGAGGAGCGGCTACAGGTCCTCTCGACCTGCACGACACAACAACGTCGGGAGCCGAGAAGAGAGTAGCACAACAGGGGAAGAGAGGAGAGTTAGCTAGGCATGTCCATGCCGTGGCCTCGGTCACATCCTCAATGAGGATGGTTTTCCAACGGTCGATCGGGTCGACTCACACGGTCCGAGAACGACACATAGACCATAGCTTCGCTAACTAGAAGAGATAGTCCGGTCTTTGATCCAATCATCATGGCTAAGACAGGATCGAACAGAACGGGCTAGCGGGAAAAAAATAAAGGGTAGAAAAGAGAGGGGGCGGTGGTCTACCCCTTCCAATGCACATGCCACGGCAAAAGGCTAGGCATCGGAGAGGAGCGATGCATGAGAGACCAAGGTGCCTAAACCACTTGTAGGGTACCTCGACCAAGGTGCACCAAATGCACTAAGACGTTCCTAGAGTTCCTCGCAGTGCGGTTGTCACCGCGAGAACTTGGGAATGTCATGGCATAATCTGGGTACAAACATACAAGGGGCTAAGCACAAAAGAGCTAAAAAGAGGGTAAGGCGGGATTCACCTCCCTTTGATCCACTCGCCATTGTGATCGGCGGAAATCAAATGAATGGAACATAAGGCAAATAAGAATAGACATAAATGAGCAAGAAAAGGGAATCCTTGGTCCCACGGCACTTCAATCCACATGACATGGTAATAGTCATAGATCGAAGAGGCCGAACAAGGGACTCAATCCATGCCTTACTAGGTTAGCAAGAATCTAAGAGAGCAAAAAAAAGAAGAATGGTCCCGCACTCTTCTCGAGCTACCCGTCATGGCAAAGGACGGTGGTCGGAAGAAGAGACGAAGGTCTTGCACGGTTCTGCGATCCACGCCAACTCATAGGGCACCACGACCTCCGTGCAACCAAAGCGGCAAAAGCTATTCCTCGGGTTCGTAGCGATGCAGTTGTCATCATGAGAACCGAGGAATGCTCTGGTCTAGGTGGTGCAAGCATACGAGGTGGTGGGGAAAATAGCACAAGAAAAGAAAGGAAAGAAAAGAGGTGAAGCCCGATGGTCATGGCGAGATGACTCGCGGCCATAAGCTTTACCTACACGGGTTGGCTCTCGTTGTATCACAACTGTCGCTTCCTATTTCGTCTCCCACCGAGCTAGGTCACGAAGGTCTCGCCGGTACGGGTAAGATCCATATTGGTAACAAGTTCGAGTACGTCGTGACCACGTCCTAGGGTCGAAGGTAGAAGCTAACATTCGGGGTACAATGAAGACAACTAAAGCGCAAGAGGGAATGAGTTACGCTCGATGTTGCAGTCACGGTGGGATGAACCCACGACCGAACGTCCGAGCAAGGAACGATCCCTTACCCGGCTCGAAGGCACAGCTCACAGACAATGACACACAAACACACAAACCACATAAGACAACGACCACATGGAGAGCACATATCCATAACACGAGCAGGAATAGACCGGCGCGAAGGCACGGCACAGGCAGGCATGTATATTAATGGAGTGCAACATCGAGAGTATGAACGAAAAAGACATGAGCTTTGCCGACGTCGCGGTTGGCGTCGGCGGGTTTCAAGTTGGACCTTGGCGGGGACGACGACAAGGATGGTTAGGCTTCCACCGAGTGTCGCTGAAGGTGGCAGGAGGGCTGTGGCCAACCGGGCTTAGCCCTGGCCAGCTGCGGCCACCTCCAGCCAGTTATAGCCAACTCGGGCTGGCTCTGGCCAGCTGCTGGCGGGCTGCAGCTGGCTGCGGCTGGCTGCAGCTCGCTGGCAGTGGCTGTAGCTGGCCAGAGCAGGCCGTTGCAGGCCGGGACACAGCAGCAGATGGCCAGGGGCTGGCCGGGCATGGCAGAGCCCCGACAGGGCCACCGTAGGGGCGGTCGGCTTCCCCGCAGAGGTGAGGAACAGCAGCCTTGAAGGCCGGTCTCCCCCGGGGTTCATGGCAAGGATGGAAGAATGGTGGGAGCTTTGGGCTGCCGCTGGCTCACCGACGCCAACCTGAGATGAAGGTGAGGTGCGGTGGAGGCAGGGCGATGTGGTCGGAGCTCCTCGAAGTCGTGGGTCCGCGCAGCTGGTGAGCAGCGCGGTGGAGGAGGCACGGCGCCGCAGCGCCGAGCCGCTTCGGTCGGTGAGGCAACGTCGCGGCAAGGCCGCCCTTGCTGAACGACATCGGTTGAGTGTGCACCTGGGTGGTCTCAGAGTGGTGACTCATGCCCCGGACGCCGCAGCGAGGCACACGGCGCCGGTGAGGCACGACGGGTTGGCGCAGCGAAGCGAGGCCGGGGCGTTTCATTGAGCAGCGCCGCCAGACGGCGAAGCGTGTCGCGGCCGCGCTGTGGCCGGGCAGGCGGCCAGACGGCGAGGCGCGGCCGATGGGGCTGGTGAGGAGACGCAGCCGCGGGCCGGCCCGGAGCGCCGTGGGCGAGGTGGTTGCGCACGGCTGCGTGGGGCTTGGCGCGGCGGGCCGCTGGTGAAGAAGCGAGGCGGCAAGGCGCTGGCGAGGCAGAGCCTCACGCGGGAGCGTGCGCGCGACTAGCCATCGTCCGGTGGCGATGGCGGGCCGCGGCGGTCGCTGCTGTGCGGTGCAGCACCGGCGAGATGAGAGGTGGAAGGGTGAGGGTGGCGGCGCTGGGAAGGGAAGGGGAAAAACAGCGGCGGCTGCGGCGATTTTATAGGCAGGGCTAGGGTTCAACAGGGGGCGCCAGGTGCTGTGGACGGCGATGAACCTCGCCTTCCGTACCGAGGGACGCATGGCTGCCATCGGACGGCGCGGACACCGAGGGCAGGGGCGCGAGGTCTCCCCACTCGGCGACGGCGGCACTGTGGAGCGCCCCGCTAGGGTTCTGGGCACGGGGGTGTGACTTTAGGCCTTGGGCCACCGTGGGCCGCACAAGTTGGGCCCGCGGAGCTGCACAGTGACGGCGGGCGGCTAGGCTTGCGGGAGTGGGGAGGAGGGAGAGTGAGGCCGAGCCGGGGCCCCAAGCCTACCGTTGGAGGGGGGGGAAAGGGTTTTCCTTTTTCCCTTTTCTATTTTTGTGATGGTTTTTGCTATTTTGCCAATGTGATTAGTGAAGGATTCAAGTAGGATTTGGGAGGGATGTAAGAGGGAAAAAAACTAGAGTGGCTCACCGAGATAAAAGGGGGAGGGACTCTTCCTTTAGTTGACTCAAGGAGGTTCGAGTAGGATTCGGAAGGGCTTTTGAAAGGAAAATGTAAGGGAGGAATGCTACGAATTTGTGTACTCCGACTTCAAACAAAACTCAAAGCAAGAAACCAACTCGTGAATAGGGCACGCTCTTACAATCAAATCTATATGAATGCATCATTTCGTTAGCAGTCTCTCCTGCGTTTGCCCTAGGTTCATCCTAGCAACTACATGATTCACACATTGCAGAAAAAAGTTTTAAAAAGTACCGATTTTTGGTGTTTGGTAAAACCCGGGATGTTACAGACTACCCCCTTTACGTGAATCTTGTCCTCGAGATTTAGGTGTTGACTAGGGTTTGTTGGCTCCTATCGGATGTTCAACTAGCATCATTGCACCAGGTTTCGCAAAGAACTTTTTTTTGAAGCATGGTTTAGAATGGAGGGCTTTTTGAAAAAGCATTTCGCAAAAAAAGCTTTTGAATAGAGAGAGGCATTTCGTGAGAGTGCGTGAAAACTCCTTTGCTTGATAAGGTAGGTTTTTGTTGAAACCCATTTTCAAAATAAAAGAACCTATTAATTTTTTTTGTAAATGGAGTTCAAAATATCATTTTGAAAACGCTTTTCACAAGAAGGTTTGAAAACTAGATGAAAACATCTTTCACGCACCAAGATGTTACAAACAAGTTCGAAAACTATTTCAAAACCTCGTTTTCCAATTATAAGCTTCGGGTTTCCAAATAAGGCAATGATTTTGAAAAAGGCCTTATTTGAGAAACAAATCCTTGTTTTGAAGAAAAGTCCTTTTTGAAACAAAATCGTTATTTTTGACTCTTTTTAAAATCTGATTTTGAATTGGAACTCAAAAATTTTTCATTATTTTGTAAAGCCTTTCGAGGAACTTTTGAAACCAGTTTTTCGTAAATCCTTTTTCTGAAACATCATTTGAAGGGAAAGCGCAAGGGTCTTGAAATTGCTTTTTTAAACAACGCTTTCAAATTTAAAAATCAAATCCTTTTTCTTTTTATAAACATTTTAAGGGACCTAAAATAGGTTTTAATAAATCCTTTGGTAGGAAATCATTTTGAAAGAAAGGAACTTTTCAAAAGATGTTTTGAAATTGGTTTAAAAAATTGAAACTTTGAGTTGGAGATAGGTTTTTGAAATCGGGGAGTTTTTGAGGAACAAAAGCATTTTTCAAAATCATTTTTCTGGAAGAGATAGATTTTTTTTTTCCAAAATAGGGTCTTCGCTCCTAATAAAATCTTTTGATTTTGATTGATTTCTTTTAAACAAGATGGAGCATTATGAAGGGAATTTGCAAAATCCAAAATGATTTGAAAACAAAACGTGTTTGTGGGAATGAAACTCCTTTCATAGGATTTTATTTTCTTAATCGATTTTCGAGATTCGGGTGGTATGCGGTACCGATCGTATGTCACGATCACTTTCCTTGATACCAAAGATACACCCGGTAGCAAGCCATGTGGAGGCCTCACACATGGGGCTCCAAGTTCGCAACGGCACCGTGGCTCAAGATCGCGGCTCATCCCCAAATAAGTTACCAACAATGTCCCAAAGTCCCGAAACTAAAAGGGGAGGAGGGGTTTTTTTTGAGGGGAAGGAAATAGTCTTTTTGTAAGTTTGTCTTGAAAACATTTTTTTAGATACAAGGTTTTTAAATATTTTTGTGTTGCAAATTTTTGAGAGGAAGAAGGTTGCATCCCTTGGTTTGAAACCATTACAAATAATTTGAAATTGGTTGCAACCCATTTTGATTTAAAAATCATTTAAGCAAAAGTTTTTTTTTATTCGATCAAACTAGAGCGTATCCCCGGAAGAGCTTTTGAAAAGTTTTGAAAGAGGTTTTCAATTGCAAAGCAAATCGAGACTTTTAATATAAATCCTTACTTTTCCAACATTTTGAAATAGAGGGGTCTTAGGGTTTGAATCATCTTGAAAACTTGCGTCCGGCTTTTTAGAAATAGCATAGGTTTTGAAGGACACCAAGTACGCTAAGTTTGAAAATAGTTTTGATGGAAGAAGCTTTATAAACAAAGGATTTTCCAAAATTTTTGAAAAATGGGTAGTTTTTGAAACTCCATTTGAACAAGGCAGAGAGTTGTGCGAAACACTTTTGAAATCCAGCCTTAAAAGCAAAAAAGCTCTTTCTTCAAGCAAGTCAAAATCAAAGATTTTTGGAAACTCAAATCTTTTGAAAACTCTTGTTTTTGTTAAACACCCTCCAAAAGGAGTGCAAGTTAAAAGATTTTGAAAGCTTTGTTTATTTCCAAAACAAATCATTGTTCCTTTTTTATTTGAATAAAATAGATCAAGTTTTTTAAATTAGTTTGAAATCATTTTTTTTAATCGAAAGACAAAGCTTTCACCAATAAACTCAGTTTTTGAGAAGTTCTTTTTGAAATCGGATTTGGAAAGCGCATACTAATTTACAAAAGTATTTTTTTTTGAAAAGTCAGCAACAAAAATCTTTTTTGAAGAAATTTTGTTTTGTTAAATCGGTTGTAAAATACATATGAAATCGGGGATGGTCGCTTTCAAAAAGGAGATTTCGCTCATGAGGTGAAATCAAGGCTTTTTAAGACAAAGTTTGAGCCCAAAGGTCTTTGATTTTGAAAACATTTTTTTAGGAAACAAGGTTTTACTTTTGAAAATGAATTTGGAGCATGTTTTAAAAAAAAAAAGAAATCAATTTTCAAACTCTTGAAGATGACTTTTGTAATCAAATCGGGTTTTGAAACAGAAGTCAAAACCATTTTCTTCTAAAAGTAGAGATCTTTCTAAAACTTTTGAAACTTTTTCCTTTTGAAATAAAAAGTGGTTTTATTTGAAAAGAACTTTTCAAGGGAAAGAGGCAGTTTTGGAAAGAAGTTTGGTTCGAAAGACCAGAAAATAGTTTTTGAAGAAGGGTTGGCAGAATTCTGATGCATTGACTTCCTATATCCAACTTTATTTATTGGGTCCACCTACCTAGTGATGGGTTGGCATTGGGTTTAGCTGGCTAGATTGCCCAAGCTCACGGAGTCACATATATAAAATATTAATTTTATTCTACACTCAGACAACATGGAGCATAAAAAGCACAACAACACAAGATCCAGACAATCAAGCAGCATTACAACTCCTATATACACAGTGTTGACTTAAGGCGACTCCTAAGCCTTTAAAGTGTCACACATCTACCGATCTAGCGTTGGCGGTAGTGGGGACATGTTCCTATTGGTCATCTTTCCCTATCAGGGTGGTCAGATAGCATCAGAACTCAAGGCGGAGGGAGAAACAACTGTTGTCACAACTATCACCTATAACAAACAGGATTGTTGGCTTTCTTACTAGTGTTTGGATACTAAGGTCTCATCCTACAGTCAAGTATGGCTCTGATACCAACTGAAACGACCCGTGATATACTCGAAGGGAAATCCACAGATTACATCGAATACAGTTGATACCACAGTTCATACAACGTGAAAGGTATAAATTACAGAGTATTACAACACTTGTAACACGTCTAGGTACATCGTATCCTAGCGATAAACGCACACGGGTCAACATCAGGTAGCGCCATAGTGGGTGAAGGCTCCTCCTTCACGGACGATCATCAGAGTTGGGGTAGAGTATCAGCGGGCGTAGACTTGATCTCCTTAACCAAACTTGAGTGTAGAAACAAGACCACCTAATCCTTCCAGCTCCATTGTTGTCGTAGTCCTCCTCGGGTACCAAACCTGCTCAACTCTATCAGTACGATTTGTACTGGCCACTGGCTCCCACCCTATGCTTTGCTTTGCTATGTGGTAAGTGGAATGCAAGGGTAGAGAAAAAGGCCTACATTTGGCTGTAGTTTTCCTATGCCAATTCATAATATAAATATAATATAGTTCATCAAGTTTTAACCCATCTCATCCACACGTCCATTATCCCATCCATATCTACATCCACATCCACATATCTCACCACACTCTCACTCTCTAGTCGGCAAGGAAGACTCCCGCTCCTCCTTGCCTCAACGGCCTAAGCCGGAATCCAACAACACCCAGGGGGAGAGAAGAGAAAAGGACTCCACTCACTAGTCAAGTGAAGCGTAGATCATAGGAATGTCCATGACCGTGGACACGGCTATACGTATATGTAACATCCCTGTTAAACCTAGAACCCAAAAATCACAGCTTTCAAAAACTTTTTCGAAAACTAACCCTTGCATGGTGAGTGTCATAAAGGAAACCCTCCTTAGTAATTAGCATTAGCTCCTATGCACTATTAGTGGCATATGCATTTTACCTTTCTCTAAATTATACCATGTGATTTGGATTTCTTTCAGGATTTCATGTGATGCTCAACTTCCACTTAATAAATGTTGTCGGTGACATGTGTGCAACCAAGTGGGGCCCACCCTTGACCAAACCCTAGGTTACCTTAGGTGGACCCCACCAACAAGGTATATGTGCATGTATATATATGAGTAAACCTAGTAGCTAGTCCAATAGAAAAGTAGGAAAAAGAAAAGGAGAAGGGAGGGAGGAAACCAACCGGCCGAACCGGCCGCCAAGGCCCAGCCCAACCAGCCACGCACCCCCCTTCCCTCCTTTTTCCACGCCAGCGGCGGGGAGGCCGGCATCGCGGCCCGGCAAGCCCGCCAACCGACCCCTTCCCTTACCTGCATAATGCGCGCAAGACGGCCCAACCGACAGCGGCCCGGCTAAGCGCCCCAGCCCTCCTTCTCTTCTCCACGCGGCCCGGCTAGGCGAAAGCCCAAGACCGCGCCCACGCTCGCTTCCCACACCCTCTTCCCTCACGGCGCCAATGACAGGCGGGCCGAGACCCACACTTCATCCCCCTTCCCCACGCCGCCTCCTGCGCTTTTTTAAAAGCAGAGAGCGCGCCGCCGCCGCTTCTCAGCCGCCCGCGCCTCGCCCGTTGGCGCGGGAAGCGCGATGGACGCCACGTCCGCCCCCGCGTCGCCTCGCTTGCGCCCCCTGCTTCGTGACGGACGCGACGAAGCGCAGATGGCCCCGCCGTGCTGACGCCATGGCCAGCTACCGCCGCGCCTCTTTGACCGGCCGCCGCTCCAAATTGGAGCCGCCCGAGCCCCGCGCCATCCCAAACCCTAGCACCTCGCCCTGAGCCGCTAGATGGCGCCCACGTGCCCCCTAGTCGCTGCCAGCCGTCCGCCGTCGCCATGATCGCCGCCTCCCCTATATAAGCCCCTCACCAGTGCCCTAGCGGCCTTCCCAACCGCTCCGCCGCCACTGGTGGCCTTGCTCGCTCCACATCAAGCCTGTGAGGAGGGCCGTGAAGGAGAAGGAGACGCCGGGAGGGAGGACGCCGCGCCGGAGCCGCCCGCCGGAGCCGCTCTACCTCGCCGGAGACGGGAGAGCTGCGTCGATCGACTACACCGGCGACGCTGCTCTGCCTGGGCACAGCCCGACACGCCATCGAATCGCCGCTGCACCACCATCCTTCCTTCACCAGCACCGACGGTGAGCACCCCCCACACCCGCCATCGTATTCGTCTTCTTCCCACGGCCGCCGCCCAGGCAGCCCATCTGGATGGCTCAAGGCCGCGCCTTGGAGGCACGCCACGCGCACACGCACGCGCACACGCGCACACACGCACCGGACTCACCGAGCGGCCTCACCGGATCGCCGCGTCCCCGGCGCTACCGTGCCCACGGCGGCACCGCGCCCGCCGTGGGCGCTGCCGTTTCCACCGCGAGTTAGCCGCAGGCGCAGCTTGATGGGTGGGCGAGCTTCGCCTCGCCCCCCGTGCTCTTAGCCGCCCACACCGCGGGGGTTGGGCGCCCCCGTCAGTCCACCTTTCCACCGGGCGCCATCACCGCCGGAGCTCCACTGCTTGCGCTCACGCGCGAGCAGATTCCGGCCGCGAGGGATGGTCGCCGCCAATCTGATCGATCATGCGCGACCCCAATTTGGGAAAAGGGGCGCCCTTTTTGCACCAATTTCACCCGGGCGGCTAGCGCCGCCGACCACCCGTGTCTTCCCGGTGCCGATGGCGTGGCCGCGCCCGCATGCACCTTCACCGTAGCCCTGAGCACAAAGGAAGCCGCGGGCCTGGAGGCCGCCACGAGCCCCTACATTCTTGACACGCGCACCCGCGAGCACGCGCTGGTTCCGCCGCCACCGCACTCCGGCCGAGCCGCGCCCCTCACCCGATCACCCAAGGGACCAAGCCACCCCTTTTTGCCCATGGTTGCACGAGCCGAGGCCTTGGGGGAGCCAACGAACCCCCTTGCGGCCATAAAGAACCACCGGAGAAGCTTGGCGAAGCGAAGCTCACCGCCCGGCGGCTCTGCCCGGCGGTGGGAAGGAGAAGGGGGAGGGACTCCCCCCGTGAGCCCCGTGAACCCGGTTCTTAGTGAGCCGAGAGACGAGAATGGAAGACGGGCCGCGGTCCACCGTGAGCCGAGTGAGAGGCTCACGGTGCACCGGCGCTGGACCACCATAGGCAGCGCCCGTGCACCACAGCCCCCGGTGGAGGCCCAAGTGCCACCACGCGGCCGCACTGCAGGCCGACACGTGTCGGGGCCGGGCCGGCCCAACCCGGCCCTGATCCGGCCCACCTAGGCCCAGTCCAAGCCCGGTCGGAGTTGACCGTTGACCGGTCAACGTTGACCGTTGACCTGGCCCCACCAGTCAGTGACCCTACCAGAGCCGGCCAATCACAACCTGCCACATGTCACCTATTTTCGGAAAATAATAAAATGTTTTTCTCTTTTTCAGATATGATTTAATCTTCGGAAAATCATAATAAATCCATTTTAACTCCGAAAAATATGAAACCAGTGTCCAAATTTTTCTAAAAATGAGCTCTAGGTCATAGGCTTATCCATGTGTGCATTTGCTTCTTTTGGTTTTCAGTTGCTTCTTTGTGCACCTCTATAGGAGCCGATAAACGCGGTGTTATGTCACGCTTTTCAGAGACGGAGGAGCCGCTGACTGAGGAGGGAGAGGACTACGAGTACACCGAGGACCTGGGAGACGACCTGACTGCAGGTGCCACGTCCCACCCAACCTCTTAGCTCCTATTTAGACATGCAATATTTAGAAATGCTAGTGCTCTACTACTTGTTGCTTGCTGCTGTTGATAGGATGCATAGTAGATTGATTGAATCAGCCTATACCTTGTCGAAACCGATCCCCTGCATACCCACTGTTAGGATTAGACTCACGCTTATCATGTTTATCTTGATGCTACTCACTATCATTACTGTTGATGTATCATGACTGTGAGTGGCTAAGGCTCGTGGTGCCAAAGATGTGGGAACTGGACTTTTGGGAGAGTTCTTGGCGTGAGTCTTGGGTGTGTAGTGAGGGTTGAGTCGATCCAGGCAGATCTGGGGGCAAGTCATGAGGACAAGCCATGCTTTGGGGGGTGTGATCCGGGCACTCCTTACGTGAGAATACCGTGGGCGGGTATAGTTTTGGGAGAAGGTTCCGGGAGGAGTGCCTTTGTGGTACGAATCGCCGGAGCGGGAGGTGCCGTCGAGGCACGGGGTCTTGGGCCCCAAGTGAAGATATCCTGTCCAGTCCCCCTAAGGTCTGGTTTGGCGTTCCTGCGGTTCACAGGACCCTATCGTACACACCACTCGTTCCTGATGGGTGGGAAACGACTTGACGGCTATCTGGCCCCTTGCCATTACTACTAGGTGGTTAGGTGATAGTGTAGGGAGGTACGGGCGTCGAGACCCACACCCTCCTGAGACAGCGTGGTACCCTCGGGATCCGGCACCACGCCTCACGCCTCTCAGCGTGCCGGTGGACTCCGGGGTGCCCCAGAGCTGAGTGGTAGAGTGGCATTGGGCTTGTTAGCCACCGGCTTATATCGACCTAGGCGAGGCGCATCGCCGATGATGGTGATCTTGTGGTTCCAGGTGTACACACTCTGCAGAGTTGTTGATCTATACGTATAGCCGTGTCCCCGGTCATGGACATTCCTGTGAGTTACCATACGTTCGTTATAGTGAGTGGAGTCCATTTCTCTTCTCTCCCCCTGGGTGTGGTGGTTTCCGGCCTTGGGCCGTTGAGGCGAGGAGGAGCGGGAGTCTTCCTCGCCGACTTGAGTGAGAGTGTGGTGTGATGTGTGGATGATTATGGATGGGATGGATGGGGGTTTATGGATATAAATGGGTTAAAACTTGACAAATACTATTTAACTATGTTAATGCATAGGAAACCCAGAGCCTCAATTAGGACTTGATTACCCTTGCATCCACCTACTTCATAGCAAGCTTCATTCATATGGGTGGGATTAGTGGCCAGTACAAATCGTACTGATACATTGTGGTTCAGGGGAGAACATCGAGTGGGAGACCGACGAGGATGACGAGGGAGGAGTAGGAGTCTCGTGCTACGGCGCAAGTGGTTGACGTGTCGATCCGCTTCTACCTACCTTATGCTTTTTTCGTGTGTGTGTGTGAGTGGGATTCCGCCTTGAAGGCGATGTAATAAAGTACTTAAATCCTGCTACTTGTACTCTCTAAGTTAATTATTCCGCTGTATGCGCACTTTAGACCGCTGATTTGTCGATGATGGCGATGAGCCCTTCGAGGCCATTGCATTATTGTACAGCGTGACTTTTCCCTTCGAGGAAAAGCGGGTTGTTTCAAATAGATCGATCAACTCTGCAGAGTGTGTACACTGAGCCACAAGATCACCATCATCGGCATGTGCACTGCCTAGGCTGATACCGAGCCGCCACCTAACTGGCCCAATGCCACCCTACCACTCAGCTCTGGGTCACCCCGGAGATCCACCGGCACGCTGAGACTGTGAGACGTGGTACCGGATCCCCAAAGGGTACCACGTTGTCTCAGGAGGGTGTGGGTCTCAGCACCCGTACCTCCCTACACTATCACCTATCAACCTAGTAGTAATGGCAGGGGGCCAGCTAGCCATCAAGCCGTTTCCCGCCCATCAGGAATGAGTGGTGTGTACGAAGGGGTCCTATGAACCGGTTCTCAAGACATACCAGTCCTTAGGGGTGACTAGACAGGACATCTTCACATTGGGGCCCAACGCCCCATGCCTCAACAGCACCTCCTGTTTCGGGGATTCATCCCACAAAGACACTCCTCCCTAGAACCTTCTCACATCGCATGTACCCGCCACTGGTACCCTCTCACATAGGAAGTGCCCAGATCACACTCCCCCAGCAAGACTTGTCCCCTGACTCGTCATAGATCCTGCCCAGTCGACACAACCCTTACCACACGCCCAAGACACACGCCAAGATCTCTCCCAGGTTATCCCCAGTTATCTAGTTTACGGCACCACGTGCCTTAGCCACACACAAGCATGTATGAGTAAAGTGTATGTGTGTAGCAAGTATCATGAAGCGGGCGAGCGTCTATCCTAGCAGCGGGCGTGCGGGGGAAAGGTTGCGTCAAGGTAATGGCTTATCAAGTAATCTACCATGCATCCTATCATAGTTATTTGCATGAAGTAAAGCACAAGCAACTACATATTGCATGCCTAATACGATTCTACGAGGTTGGGTGGGACGTGGCACCTGTATATAGCAATCCATGGTCATCCACATCTGGTTGCTCTCCACGTCTCCTCCCAGCGGATCTCCGGTCTATCCATCGTCACTGCGATACAACTACCTTGATGTAGCGACAATCAAGGCAAAAGAGCAATCAATCCCTAATCAAAATCCAGCACTCCCCAAAAGGCATCAAGATACATAAGGAACCAGATAACTCTGAATAAACATTGAAAAGACTTAGCCCTCGCGGAGGGTGTCCGATCCTAGGGCTCAAAATAAGTAGAAGTGGTTGTCTGTTAAGCATGAGTTCGGATCGAGGTCTCGAAATAGCCAGTACCTCTCGGGCCGACTATGTCGACCTGTACGGCTCCAAAAGAAGAGGCATTGATCCTAACTTAACTTAAGCAAACAGCGAGACTTGTGGCCTCCCAATCCAAACGTCATGGAAATTGGCGGGGAAATAGAAACAATAGGGTTTGGCCCTTGTGGCCTTTAACCCGCAAGTCACAACTACTGCATAAGATTCGAGTAAGAACGATTAACACTAAAGCGCAAGAGGGAATGAGTTACGCTCGGCGTTGCGATCACGGTGGGATGAACCCACGACCGAACGTCCGAGCGAGGAACGATCCCTTAACCGGCTCGAAGGCACAGCTCACAGACAATGACACATAAACACACGAACCACATAAGACAACGACCACATGGAGAGCACATATCCATAACACGAGAGGGAATAGATCGGCGTGAAGGCATGGCACAGGAAGACATGTATATTGATGGAGTGCAACATCGAGAGTTTGAATGAAAAAGACATGAGCTTTGCCGACGTCGAGGTTGGCGTCGGCGGGTTTCAAGTTGGACCTTGGCGGGGACGACGACAAGGATGTTTGGGCTTCCACCGAGCGTCGCCGAAGGTGGCAGGAGGGCTGTGGCCAACCGGTCTTAGCCCTGGCCAGCTCCGTCCACCTCCAGCCGGGCTGTAGCCAACTCGGGCCGGCTCGGCCAGCTGCTGGCGGTGCAGCTGGCTGCAGCTGGCTGCAGCTCGCTGGCAGTGGCTGCAGCTGGCCGCAGCAGGCCGCTTGCAAGCCGGGACGCAGCAGCAGGTGGCCAAGGGCTGGCCGGGCATGGCGGAGCCCGGCAGGGCCACCGTAGGGGCGGGTCGGCTTCCCTGCAGAAGTGAGGTACAGCAGCGCCAAGGCCGGTCTCAGCAGGGTTCATGGCAAGGATGGAAGAATGGTGGGAGCTTTGGCTGCTGTTGGCTCACCGGCGCCAACTGGGGATGAAGGCGAGGCGCGGTGGAGGCGGGGCGACGTGGTCGGAGCGCTTGGTCGGGTCCGGCGGGCGAGGAGCAGCGGTGGAGGAGGAGGCACGGCCGCTGCAGCGCCGAGGTGCTTTGGGTCGGCGAGGCAACGCCGCGGCAAGGTCTCCCTGCTGAACGATGGTGGTTGAGTGCGCGCTGGGCGGTCTCGCAGTGGTGACCATGTCTGGGACGCCGCAGCGAGGCACACGGCGCCGGCGAGGGGCACGACGGCCGGTGCAGCGCGAGCGAGGCCGGTGCGACTTCGTTGAGCGGCGCCCAGGTAATAGCGAAGCGCTGGGCCACGCCACGCCGTGGCTGGGCGGAGGCCAGCACGGCGGTAGCGCATCGATGGGGCTAGTGAGGCGCACGGCGGGCCGTGGCCTGGCCCGGAGCGCCGTGGCGAGGTGGTTGGGCGCGCGTGCCGACGCGGTGAAGAAGCGAGGCGGCAAGGCAGTGGTGAGGCGAGCTCGCGTGGGAGCGCAGCGCGGTGACTCGCCATCGCCCGTGGCGATGGCGGACCGCGGCGGCCAGCAGCGGTGCAGCACCGCGAGAGGAGAGGTGGAAGGGTGAGGGTGGCGGCGCTTCGAAGGGAAAGGGAAAACAGCGTGGCTGCGGGGCGATTTTATCGGGGGCTAGGGTTCAACAGGGGGCGCCAGTGCCGTGGACGGGCGGTGAACCTCGGCTTCCGTATCGAGGGACGCCAGTGGCTGCCATCGGACGGCGCGGACGCCGAGGGCAGGGGCACGCGGTCTCCCACTCGGGCGACGACGGCACGGGGGGAGCGCCCGCTAGGGTTCTAGGCGCCGGGGCTGCGACTTCAGGCCTTGGGCCACCGTGGGCTACACGAGTTGGGCCCGCGGGGGGAGCCGCGCAGCCGACGGGCGGGCGGCCGGGCTTATGGGAGTGGGGGAGGAGGGGAGAGTGAGGCCAAGCTGGGCTGGGCCCAAGCCAGCTGTTGGAGGGGGGAAAGGGTTTTTCCTTTTTCCCTTTTCTATTTTTGTGATGGTTTTTGCTATTTTGCCAAAGTGATTAGTGAAGGATTCAGGTAGGATTTGGGAGGGATGTAAGAGGGAAAAAACTAGAGTGGCTCACCGAGATAAAAGGGGGAGGGACTCTTCCTTTAGTTGACTCAAGGAGGTTCGAGTAGGATTCGGAAGGGCTTTTGGAAGGAAAATGTAAGGAAGGAATGCTATGATGAATTTGTGTAATCCGACTTCAAACAAAACTCAAAACAAGAAACCAACTCATGAATAGGGCACGCTTCTATAATCAAATCTATATGAATGCATCGCTTTGTTAGCAGCTCTCCCCGCATTTGCCTTAGGTTCATCCTAGCAACTACATGATTCACACATTGCAAAAAAAGTTTTAAAAAGTATCGATTTTTGGTGTTTGGTAAAACCCGGATGTTACACTTTCTTCCACTTCAATCGATCTACATGCACCTCGAGTTGATCTCACCTAGTCAAGATAATCGATTAGCAAATAAGAATATCCTTTTTTGATAGTATGGCTACGTATCCTAAACCTAATCAAGCATTTCTCTACTTAACCTTAGACCCAAGTGAAACAAGCATTTCTCTACTTAACCTTTGTCGGTGCTAGAACTAGTGGTCCTTGCACCAACTAGTAAATTTATGGTGCGTGCTCCCAACTCCGGAAGGTGTGCAAGATGGACACAAGGATTTATCTTGGTTCGGGCAAGAGAAGGCCCTATGTCCAGTGGGGGAGGATGATTTGTATTATCTTGAACCTAAGTGCTTGTAGGTAGGGGCGCACAAGCGGTTGAGAGAGGGTTTGGACCCAAGTCTTGTGGTTGTTTGAGTGGAATGCCAATATCGTGCTTGTATCGCCTTGCGCTAAGGGCCCCCCGCCCTCCCCTTTATAGCCGTAAGGGAGGATGGGGTTTACAAAGGTGGTTGTGCACGTGAAGGGGTCGTGAGGAGCGTCTTCCTTCCCCGATTCGAGGCCTCGGGCCGGCAGGCCTTTCTTGTGCCGAGGCCCCTGAGTGGGTGGCGGCTGCTTGTTGGGCATGGCCAGCACTGGTCATGGGCGCAGCGTGGGGCGTCACCTCCCGATCCCCTAGCGGTGGAGAAGACATCTGTCCCCGTGTGTGGGTTGGCCGAGTGGCGATGGAGGGCGTGTCCGAGCCCCTGTAGCTTGCTTGTAGCTTTGACTTCGCCTTGGGTCCGAGGCTCGAAGGGCCTCGGAGCCTCTTTCATACGTGGAGTAGTTGGCCTGAGAGGGATGGTCACCGGGGCGATCCTTTGCCCATCCCGGGCTCGAAAACCCGGGAGGGACTGTTGTTTGACGGCGTGCCGCGACGACCCCGTCTGAAAGATGACACGGATGATGCGGCCCTTGGCGTGGCTTGGCGGCGCCTGATGCTTCGGTGATTTAACCTATCCGCGAAAAGTAGGCAAAACAGCGCCCACTATGGTAGGCATGGCCGTCACCGTGGTGGATGATGAAACCCTCGCGCAGGCGTGAACAGTGATGGGACGCCCTCCTTATCCGGCCAAGGGATTACGTCACTCGACAAGAACGAGAGGCGGGGCGGATATACGTCCGGTCGAGAGGCTTGGTTTGACCGAGGGGATCATGGGAGCGTCCCGTCCGAGGCCTAAGCACGAGGCTCGGGCGAGTCGAAAGGCGGGAGCTCGTCCGAGGCCTCGGCGGGGGGGGGCTCTGGGCGAGGGCGTGGAGCTAGCGCCCGTCAGAGGCTCTCGGCGAGGAGGTTCGGGGCGGCGAGGAAGGCGCCGCCCGTCCGTGGGCTTCGGCGAGGAGGGCTCGGACGAGGCGGAAAGGGAGTTTACTTGGGCCTTGAAGGGCAGCGTTTGTTGTTGTGAAGCCCTGGCTTTGCGTTTTGTTGGGCCCGGTTTATGTGACTTGTGCAGGGGCACTATTTTTGGTACCCGACAGTAGCCTCGAACCTCCGAAGGAGTGGGTGCACTCGTTCGGAGGTTGTGGCTTTGAGCCGGGCTTCCACCGGCGTGGTTGGGTATTCTCGGGTTCTTCTCCGCGGGTGCGCGGCAGTGCACCCCGGGCGGCGTAGCCAAAGGCCTCGGAGGAGTGTGAGCACTCCTCCGAGGGCTTATACGGCGTTTAGTTTGTCGTGTGTCTTCATTCTAGAGGTCACACTTTCCGCTGGGGGCGAGCGGCACCCGGGCCGGGTGTAGACCCGAGGCCTTGGAGGAGTGTGGGCACTCCTCCGAGGGCTTGCGGCGTGTCTTGATGGGAGCGTCCCTTCCGCTTGCCGAGCCCCTAGGCCCGTCGGCTCGGCCCAGAGTTCCGGGGAGTTAGATGACGTTTCCCAACCTCGCCTGCGCCGGGGCCCCCCCGAGCCCCACCCCCGGTGTGGGACGGCCGAGTGGTACTTAGTCGTTAGTTTTGCCCGGCCTCAAAGATCCCTTCCGTAGGGAGGAGGGTGGATTTTTGCTTTGCCGCCGACGATGTGTGTCGAACATGGTTAGATCCAGGTGAGTCGTTAATCTGTAGTCAAGTGGGAACGCCCGTGCCCCGGCTCGTTGGAGGTCGGCCGGGCCTGGAGGCGCGCGTTCCATTGGGAGCCTACAAGGTGTGTCGAGGCGGGGCTCGGGTCCTGTCCGGCCAGTCCCGAGGGCTCGGCACTCCACTCCACGTGGAATCCCTAACTCAAATCGCCTCGGCCTCCTCGGACACCGAGGTCGATCCCTACTTGCAGGGCTAGGGCCGTGTATGAGACCGTCCCGAGCCATCCACGACTCTAGTAGCTTTGAGGCGGCGGCCGAACCTTAATGTGGCGGGCCACCCGAGCCTCTCGGACCGTAAATGGGCCGCCGCCTCGGCTCCCTTCATGGGGGAAGAAACCCCTGTTTGCCCCATCGGTAGGGATGTGGGTGCGTCTTTTTTCGGTGGCCCTCTCGGGGGGCATCCCGGCCGCGGGGAGAAGTGGTGGGCCCCCACGCCCGGGGGGGGTTGGGTTGAAGCTAAGCCAAGTACCCGTGGGTCCCACATAGGACGTGATTTGTGGCGTGCACGCCGTGGGTCGCCATGTTGCCCAGCGCGGTGCCAGGGCTCCGGGCTCCGTGAGCCGGGATCCTTTGTGGAAGGTGAACCCTCGCAACGTGCGTGCGTTTTCCCGGTCCCATGTGGCTACGACCGCTCGTCTTGTGGCGCATGGGGCTCCATGTGAAGCGCAATCGAGTAGGAAAATCGGGAACCGATACGCATTAAATACGGGAAGATGAACCGACTAGGGTTGCAGGGTATAAATACACGGGCGGGCGGTGGTCTTGGCCCTCCTCTCACCTTCCCGGACCATTGCCTCTGCTCTCGCCTTCACCCACTGCTCTAAGTCGCTCGAGGCGCCTGCGGGAGAAGGGAAGAGAGAAGAGTGGGGGAGAGAAAACCTCACCGTGTCATTTGTCCCCGCCCACCACTTCTTCTCGATGGCACCAAAGGTTGACATCATCGGCATGGAGGGCCCGGGAGACGTGCTGCACTTTCGATCCACGGAGGCCGAGCCGACGACGCCCCAGTGGAGAAGGGCCTTCATACGTGCCCGCTCCGCCGTCCGAAACCGGAGTGGATCGTGCCGCCGCCCCTAGCACCGGTTTCCGATGCGCCGGAAGGGTATGTCGTGAGCTTCACGGCGTTCCACGGCGTGGGTTCGGCATGCCGGTGGGCCGATTCCCCGTGAGCGCTCACGGAGTACTACGGCTGGAGCTGCACAACCTTGCCCCAACTTCGATCACGCGGGACGGTGTTCGTCGCCACGTGAGGGGTACTGCTGGAGTTGAGGCCCATTGGGACCTCTGGCTCTATTTCTTTGAGGCTGCCCTCTTCTTGAAGGCTCCCAAGGGGCCGGAGAAGTGGAGGTGGACGGCTGTCCGGGCGGGAGCTGCAGCTGCAGTTGAGCCCGCACCCCAAGCTTTACATCCCTAGAAGCTTCACGTCCCTTCAACCACGCAATTGGCACAAAGAAGTGGTTCTACCTCAACGACCACGGCCACCTCCCCGGCCTACAGGGAAGTCGATCGACGTAGAGCCGGGCGTCGTGGAAGAAGGAGATGATCCCGAAAAAGGTGACCCCGGAGGAAGGTGCTGTCGCCTTGAAGCATCGACGGCGGGTTGGATGCGTCGGTGGTGATCGCCGGTTTCCACAAGCGGCGGGTGCTGCCCCTTATGTCGGGCGGTACTCCATGTACGACATGAGGGCGGCAACGCCCCGGAGGGCACCAGATGGCGTCCGGGACCTCGACAACAAGGAGATCCTTGAGCGGACAAACAAGGCGGCAGCCATGACCCCCGCCCCGGTGTACAAGGTCGTGATGCGGCTTGAGAAGGGATACCTCCATGTGGTAAGGCTCATACGCTCCGATACGTGTTCCCCGCGCCCTTCTTTGGTCCTTTATCCTTGCTTTTTCTCTCGCAGGGGCTCGGGCCGGAGGCCGACGGGCGTCAAGCCCCCCATATCCACGGAGAAGAGAGGCCACCGGGGCCTACGCGGAGGCTAGGAAGAAGAAGAAGAAGGAGAGCCGAAAGGAGCGTAACGCCTCGTAGCAAAGGAGAGAGGGAAAACCTAGCTTAAGCCGCCGCCAGAGTGCGAGGGACCCCGCTGGAGAGACGCCGTCTGGACACCACCGACGGGCGATGACGACGACGACGATGACGAGGGAGGGTGGTACGACGACGACCACTGCAAAATTTCTTGGGGCTGGACGCCAGTGGGAGGCGCCGCACTTCAATCTCTCCTAGTGGTGCACCGCTGCGGCGCAGTGGCGACGACTCCACCGCAGTAGGGTTCGGCCTTGGCTTCATCAAGCCCGGTGATGCGTGCTCTGCCGAGGCCGCAACGCCCCCCCGCTGGGGAAGCGGAACACCATGGGAAAAGAGCCGCCGAGGCCACCCCCCCGCCCGAGCGAAGGGAGGTGAGGCGCAGCCCCTCCGAGGTCAACCCGCCCCTAAGGAAAGCCCAAGAAGAAATGATCTGCCCACCCCGAGAGACAGCCCGAGGCGCGTGAAGTGGGATCCGAGGGCCTGGGTCGACCCCGATGAAGGGGCGAGGGCGATGGAGCCCGAGGCCCCCGTGCCGCGGCCCCAACGGGCTTCAAGATCAAGGTGCTCTGGGCTGTCGGGTGAGTGTTGCTCGGCCTCGACCCTGGCTTTGTGTGGTTGTTTTTTCTTTTCTTCTTTTCCCTCGACTCGACCCCTTCTTGCCCTTTGCAGCTTGGGAAAGCGTTAGGTCAAGCCTGGGCTGCCGAGGCCCACTTTCCGCCTAAAAGCCCGGGGCCGGGGGCGGGAAGCGGGGAAGCCTGGCCGCCCTGGGCGGTGGCACAGCCCGGGGAAAGTGGTGCGGAAGACGCCAGGCCTGTGAGGCGCCTTTGGCTTGCTGGAAAGATGATGTGGCGGGGACGCCCACCGCGGGCGTAAAAGACGCCGCCGAGAAAGCGCTAATCAGGGGTGGTCTCAAGTGGGGCGGCCGAGAGGTCACCGCGACGTGGCCACGGAAGGAGGCGCCAACCCATCTCCGCCCCCATGCCCCGGCCATCGAGGTGGTGGATGTCCCTTCCTCGGAAGAGGCCGCGGACGCTACGGGGAAGGGGGTGCTTGCCAAGGACGTGACTTGGACTTGCTTGGCCGAGGGATCGCTCGATCGAGAGGCCACTGGCCCCGGGAGCTCACGAAGGCACCGCGGCTAGTCCGGACATCATCAAGACCCCGAGGGGTGGCTCTGCCTACGTCTTCGGACGACGCCGTGGAAGGGCATCTGTGGGAGGAGGCGGGGAAGTGCCGGAGCTGTCCGAGAGGTCATTTAGGACTTTCTCGTCAATCCCGTCTACCTGAGCTCCCCCTAATGTGTGAAGGTAAGCCACCCTCCTCCCGTGGTTTTCTTGCTATAAGAGCCCCTTTCGTGATGGCTGAACGTGGGGTCTTGGTTATTGGTAGAGTCGGGCGAGGTGTCCCTGACGAAATCGGAGTTCATCCGAGCGGGTCGGCTCACCGGTGAGCTCCATCGCCCGGAAGGGAGCTTGGCCCAAATGAGCACCACCTTTGTCGCCTGCAGACGAGGAGATCGGGAAGCTCCGTCTCCTTATTTCGGACCCTAGGGTCGAGGTCTTGACAACGCGTGAGGAGGCCACTCTTCGAAGGGATTGTGGGTGGACGCGGGCGGACCCCGACCAGGCTCGGGCCGAGAGGGGAGGTGATGAGGGCGAAGTTACCCGCTCGGCCGACCTCCGGTCCGTGCCTTATGTCCGAGAGGCCGGGTGACCGTTGAGACTAACCACCAGCCTCCACCGGTGGCGACAAGCCTTGATGAGGGGTCGAACTCCTGCAGCGGTGTCCGAGGCCGAGACCCTTCGTAATCAGCGGGATGGTAAGCATCATACCTATCCGTCGTGCCTCTCGTTGTCTTGTCTCTGAAGTTTGACTCTTGGACTATCACATGCCCGAGGGGGAAATGTGTCGAGCTGGAGGCCCTCGCCGCGTCGCAGCATTCCTACAACTCAAAGCAAGCTCGACCTCCGTCGCGAAGTTGTGGTCGTCTACGCTAAAAGTTATGGTCGGGCGATCTTCTTTGGGAGGCGGACGGCCGGGCCGCTTCCCCAGCGGATGGAGGCGTGCCACAGGCATGCTCGGACGGCTGGCACGCACACGCTTCGCCGCGACCATGTCCCATCATTTAGCTCGACCTCCCTCGGATCTCCCAGGGCTCGTGGTGGCCGAAGAGGAAGTGGGTCGCGAGAGCGAGGTGCTTGCCGAGTCCGCCCAGAGGCCAGCGAAGCCCCATCCAGACCGTCGGAATCTTCACGCCCGCCGTCGTCCCCGGCTCCCTTGGTCGAGGGCCACACCGACGCCACGGCGCCGCCTATTTGGACGGCCGGGGCCGGATGCCCCTTAGTTGGTTACCTTTCGGGCCGTAGCGCCCATGTAAAAAACTATGTTGGTTTCCCCTCGAAGTACTTGTCTTAATGGCCCATCGTGGCCTTATGTTTTTGTGGTGGTGTTTCATTTATTTTTTAGCGCCTTTTCGATCCCAAAATCACTTAGGCTAGAGTCTTGCGAGATTATTTCAAATTTAGGGGCCGCCTTAGTCGAGGGTTGCGAGTAGAGGTACCGTGAGTCTGTAGGCGTGGGTGGCCTCGCAGCTCGCCAACCCCGACGTCTGTAGAACAACCCTCTCGCAATGGCTGAAGTCCTTCCTTGGCCGAGGGTGGCGAGTAGAGGTAACGTAGCACATGGGCGTAGGTGGCCTCGCAGCTCTGCCAGCCCTAGCCTCGGGATGACTTTTTCTAGTTGCTCTTTCCTAAGTGTTCGAGACCTTGGGTACAAAAATTTGCAAAAAAACGACCGAGAAAAAATGAGAAGCCTTTTTGGGGTGCCTTTCAAGAGGGGTTCCCCCTTTCTAGCCCCCGAGGGAGGCTCGGTTTTGGTAGGTCAAAACTGAGTCTCACTCAACCCTTTCGGGAGTGTTATTGTGATCGGAGTCCTTAGCCCTCGAGGGCCTCGGATGTGTGTTACGTTTGTGGAAAAATGAACAAGTGCTTGTTGCTTTCATTTCTTTGGAAAAATGTAAGGTACAAAAGTATGTACAAAGCTTGAAAAATTTAAGGGTAGAAGCGACGTAGCTGTTGGATGTTCCAAGCGTTGTTGAGGATTTGGCCGTCCTTGTAGGTGCCCGGTTTGAGGACCTCGGTGACGATGTAGGGGCCCTCCCATGGCGGCGTGAGCTTGTGGCGACCTCGGTTGTCCTGGTGAAGATGCAGCACTAAGTCGCCCTCCTTGAGGTCTCGGGTTCAGACCCATCGGTCGTGATAGCGTCGGAGGGATTGTTGATATCTAGCTGAGTGTAGAAGGGCGGCGTCCCTGGCTTCCTCGAGCATATCCAGCGAATCCTCCCGAGCCGTCTGGTTGCGCCGCTCGTCGTAGGCCTTGAGCCTCGGAGAACCGAACTCCAAGTCGGTGGGTAGGACGGCCTTGGCGCCGTACACCAGGAAGAAGGGCGTGAACCCTGTGGCCCGGCTGGTCATCGTCCTGAGGCTCTAAAGGACTGAGGGGAGCTCCTCGAGCCACCTTTTACCGAACTTATCAAGCTTGTTGAAGATCCGAGGTTTGAGTCCCTGCAAGATCATACCATTGGCGCGTTCTACCTGTCCGTTCATCTGGGGATGGACAACAGCGGACCAGACGATGCGTATCTGGTGCCTGTCACAGAAGTCCTGGAACTTCTTCCCATGAACTGGGTGCCATGGTCGGTGATGATAGAGTTTGGGACCCTGAAGCGATGGATGATGTCGGTGAAGAACAAAGACGCCTCGCTCGGATCGGATGTTGGTAACGGGGCGTGCTTTGATCCACTTAGAGAACTTGTCAATGGCAACCAGCAAGTGGGTGAAGCCCTCGGGCACCTTCTTGAGAGTTCATACAAAATCTAGCCCCCACACGGTGAATGGCCATGTGATAGGGATGGTCCGGGAGTGCCCGGGCGGTAAGTGCGCCCGCGGGGCGTAGTACTAGCAGCCTGCAGTGCGCACTACGTGGGTAAGCGTCGGTGACCGCGGTTGGCCAAGAAAAGCCCCGCCGGAAAGCACGCCAATGAGGGAACGGGGAGCAGCCAAGTGGTGCCCACAGACGCCGTGATTTTGGCGGACCGGCTTTAGGCCTCCTCGGAGAGATGCATCGTTTAGCAGGACTCCCGAGGGGCTTCGCATGAGCTCATCCTCCACAACGACGAAGGACTTTGCTCTTCTAGCGATGCGTCGGCCCCGGTTGAAGTCTTCGGGGAGCACCCCTGAACGATCCAATCGAGGTACGGCTTCCTCCAGTCCCGCTTGGGGTCAGCCGGGACCCTCCTCGTCAAACTCCCATGACCCTCGGCGGGTGCCGAGGGGGCCTCGGCCTCTGACACCGGCCAGAAGCCCCCGAGGGGGATCGCCCTCGGCGTCGGTCGCGCCTGGTCTTCGAAGCCGACCGAGGGGGCCACGAGGTCCTTGGTGAAAACGCCCGTGGGGGGCGGGAGCCCTCCCCGGCCGCAATCTTAGCGAGCTCGCCTGGCCTCGTTGTACCTTCGAGCGACGTGGTTGAGCTCGAGCCGCCGAACTTGTCTTCCGTGCCACGCACGGCCTTGCAATACGATCCATCTTCGGGTCGCAGCTCGAGTCCTTCATGACTTGGTCGATGACGAAGTTGCGAGTCCCCTGATGTCGAGGCGCTTAACGCCAAGCTCAATGGCGATCTTCAAGCCATTGAGGAGGCCCTCGTACAATCGCCATGTTGTTCAAAGCAGGGGAAATGAAGCCGACCATGTACCGCATGTGTACCCCGAGGAGCGAGACGAAGAGGAGGCCGGCGCCACGGTCTTCATCGTGGGACCCGTCAAGTACATGGTCCAAAGACTTCGCCTGATCCGAGGCGATGGAAGCCGGGTGTCGGTCCACTCCCGCGAGGAAATCCGCCAAGACTTGGGACTTGATGGCCTTCCCTACGCGTAGGAGAGAGTCTCCCCATGAGCTCAACGGACCACTTGGCGACCCGTCCCCGAGACTTCCCTGCTACGGAGGATCTCCCCCAACGGAAAGGTGGAGACCACCGGCCACCGGATGGGCGTCAAAGTAGTGCCGTGAGCTTACGCCGAGTCGAGAACTCCACGGCGTAGAGTAGCTTCGGATCTATGGGTAGCGGATCTTGGTCTCGGACAAAGACCTCGCTAATGAAGTAAACCGGCCTTTGGATCGGCAAGGCGTGGCCTTCCTCCCCTCTCTCAACAACAATGGCCACGCTAACCACTTGGGTTGTCGCAGCCCATGTGCGGAGGAGTGGTTCACCTTCTACCGAGGGACCCATCGGGCGCCGGTAAGGGCAGCTTTTGAGCTTGTCGAGAGCCTCCCAGGCCTCGGTGGTCCAGAGAAATGCTCGGGCTAAGAGCCGCAAGGCAGCCCATGACCCTTTGGACCCCCTTCGATCCTTGATCGGCCCCATACTAGTCACCGCGGTCACTTTCTCCGGGTTGGGCTCGATGCCACGCTTGAGACGATGAATCCTAAGAGCATGCCTCGAGGGATCTCGAAGACACACTTCTCGAATTGAGCTTGACGCTTTTGGCCTTAAGACACCGAAAGGCAATCTCAAGGTCGCCGATGAGGTCGTCCGCCTTCTTGGTTTTGACAACGATATCATCTACATAAGCCTCTACGGTCTCTCCGATGTGATCCCCAAAGACGCCGAGCATGCACCGTTGGTACGTGGGTCCCCCAGTTTAGTCTAAAGGGCATTGTTACGTAGCAAAGACATGCCAAAAGGAGTGATGAAGGAAGTCACGAGCTAATCGGACTCCTTCATCTTGATTTGGTGGTAACCGAGTAGGCATCAAGAAAGGATAAGAGTTCACACCCCGAGGTGGAGTCAACAATCTGATCAATACGTGGTAAAGGAAAGGGGACCTTTGGACATACTTTATTTAAGCTTGTGTAGTCTACACACATCCTCCACTTCCCAGTTTTCTTCCTAACCAGTACAAGATTAGACAACCACTCGGGATGAAACACCTCCTTGATGAACCCGCCGCCAAAAAGCTTATTCACCTCCTCACCGATGGCCCCGCATTCTCCTCATCGAATCAACACGCCTGCTTCACCGGCTTGATCCGGCCCCGATATCAAGGGAGTGTTTCGGTGACATCCCTCGAATGCCCGGGCATGTCGAGGGACTCCACGCCAAGATGTCAATGTTCGCGAGAAAGTCGATGAGCACAACTTCCTATTTGGGGTCGAGGGAGGCGCAGATCTTCACCGCCTTGCCTGGATCGAGAGGTGGATCCAAGGACCTCCTTCACCCCGGTTCGAAGGTGCCGGGCGTGGCGCTTTGGCGTCAAGTGCCTCGACAACGCCACGGCTTCGGCGTGCTCGACGCCTCGATGTCGCAGCTTGAAGGCGTGCTCGTAGGAGGAGCCGACGGCGATGACGCCCGTTGGGGCCTCGGCATCTTGAGGAGGAGATAGGTGTAGTTGGGGACGGCTATGAACTTTTAAGTGACGCTGGATGTCCGAGGATACCATGATAGGTTCCTCGAAGTCGACTACGTTGAAGGTGATGACCCTCATGAAGTTCGATGGCGCCCCGGCGAAGACCGGGTGGTCGATTCGGCTTAGGGGCCGCACGCTTGCTCCGGCACTATGCCCCCGAAAAGGAGAGCCGCAGGCCGAGTTGCGGGCGCCAATCCCCAACAGCCGAGGGTCTCGGAGTAGAGGATGTTGAGGGCGCCGCCGCTGTCCATGAGCACCTTGGTGAGCCGCATGCTGTCGGCGATGGGGTCGACTACGAGCGGGTATCGCCCCGGTTCGGCACGTAGAGTGGATGGTCGCCGAGGTTGTACGTGATGGCGCTCCGCACCACTCGTAGGTATTGAGGAGTGGCCAAGCACAATCGAAAAAACCTCACGGCGCCCGCGCTTGATCTAGCACGGGGTAAGGTTCCGCCTCAGCCTCCGATGATCATGAAAACGCCGTGGACCTCGGGAATCCTTCGCCTTTGCCCTTTTCCTCCTTTTTCTTGTCCCCAAAGCGGGGGGAGCTTCGGTTGAAGCGGTGCAGCCAAGTCGCACTCCCCATGGTGTGCTTGACGGGAACTTGTGGAAAGGGTAGGGCTTCTTGAGCATGTCGTTTTAAGGCCCCGGGTCCTAGGGGACCTCGGGGCCTTTGGTCACCGCAATGACGAGATCGTCCTCTGAGTCCGCCTCCTTCTTGCCCTTCTTCCCTTTCCGCTTGTTCCTCTTGTTTTTCTTGGGGTTGCAGGATGCGGCCCCCCTCGGCATCTCCCTCCTTCCGCTTTCCTTTGTCGCCATTGCGAAAAATCTCCCCACCGCCTCCCTCGCCGAAGGCGAAGTTGGTCGCCACCTCGAACAGCTTCGTTGGCGGTAGTTGGCATCTTCCGCCCCAGCTCGTGGACGAGCTCCTTTGCAGGTCGTGCCGCCAAGGAACGCTGCTAATGATGGCAAAGGCCGGCCACATTGGGCAGCTCGGCACTTTTTTCGACAAGCGCCGAATAAAGTCCCACAAATGACTGCCTGACTTCATGCAGCCACGGAGGTCCCATTGCCTCCCGTGGCGCACGATGTGCTCCGGAAGTTCTTACCTAAAAACCTTGACCAGATCGACCAGCTTACGGATCGTACAAGGGAAGATGCTCCAAATTAAGCTCACGCAGTCGCTTAGGTGAAGCGGAAGGCTGCGGATGATGAGCCTATCGTTGCCCCGCGCCGCCTAGCCGGCATGCTAGGGCGTAGTCGCTTGAGCCATACCGGGTTCGCCTCTCGAGTACTTGGTGAGGTTGGCGGGTCATGAAGCGAAAGGGAACCGGCGCTGCGGATCTCCTACCGGAAGGCACGAGGCCCCGGGACGGCAGATCGCCATGGTCCTTTCGCCGGGCCAGCCAGGCGGGCCGGGCGTCCACGCCCGGCCCGTGGTCCGCCTCCCTCACAAAGGTGTTGTTGATGACGCGCGCGCGCCGCCGCCATCGATGCCGCCGCGGGTTGTCTTTTGGATGTGTTCACGAACCGGCCTTCGCAACGGATCTTGATGGGCCGAGGCCTCCCCGCCTGCTCCGGTGACGAACTCCTTCCTCGGCCCTCCGTACGTGAAGGCGTGAGGCCGAGCTGCCCGGCCGGACCGTAGCGGCCTCGATGTAGCCCCGCATCTTATCTTGAATTGCCGCCTCCCTGGTGGATGGCTCCGCACGCCGGAGGAGAAGGGCCGCAAATGGTGACGCTCGCTTTGCGCTACTGAAGATGGGGATGTTCCTCCCTCATCGCTGACGATCCCTCCGTTGCCGACATCGAAGTGCGGCAAGTCGGTTGGGGTGGGCTCGGGTTACGCTGGGGCGCCGCCGAACGCATCTATCTTCTCGCCGCAGAAGAAGATGGTCGTGCTCGAAGCTATCCCCAAGCTCCCCGGATCTGCTTCGATAGTGGGGTGCCGTGGCCCCGAGGGGTGGCCGCCGGGTCACCAGGCCTGGGGGACCCATGCGCGGGCGGAGTCTACTACTTCCCGCCCACGGGTCGACGTGCCGGGATCCTAAGGCATTGCGCCTACCCGGCCGGCCGGGCGGTATGCCCCTGGGTCGCGGTCCTAGTGGCCGCCGCCAGCTTGCCACGCCACCGTCGCCGAGATCACCGATCTCCACATGAAAGCACTCGCGGGTTGGGTCGTATGTCGTCCGGCAAGTCCGAAGTCCGGGTACCCGGGCGAATGCATGCGCCGGCATTAGCCCACGGGCCCGTGGGCCTCCGTGTAGCGCCGTATTGCGTGGACGAAGCGGGACCCGAATGGTCTACTCCCGCCCACCGGGTCCTGCCCCCTTAAGGTCGGGGTAGGACGTGGGTCGAGCGACATGTCCGCACTCCGGCCGAAGCGCAGCGGTGGCCGGGGAGCTCATCATAAGCCCCTGCCGGGTGGAGACCAACGATGCGCACGTGGTGGCGGTGTGTTGGAGAGGCCAAACGGCGGTGGTGTGGTGGAACTGGTCGTGAGGCATTAGGGCGGCCTCCGCTGCCCAAATGCAAAGACGGCCGATCCTCCTCCAGTCCCCGGGGCGGCGTGACGCGCCCGCCCGAGCATGGCGGGCATGTGCGCCACGGCGCCTCCCCCGGGGCCCGTGACGGGCCACGGGAGCCTCATCGGGAGACTCCCAGGCCCCGGGTGGAAGGAGCTCCATGTCGCATCGGGTGCCCAAACACACGAACTCGAGATCCCCGAACCGGATCATGGTACCCAAATCCAGCGGCTATGGTGGGGGGGAAAGTTGGGGCGGAAGCGTCCCGAGACGCCTCATCGCGGCCGTTGGCCATTCCGGAGTTTTGGCGGAAGAGAGGCAAAAACACGCACAGCCTCCCCTACCTCGGGCGTGCCAACCGGGTTTGCTAGAACTGGTGGTCCTTGCACCAACTAGTAAATTTATGGTGCGTGCTCCCAACTCCGGAAGGTGTGCAAGATGGACACAAGGATTTATACTGGTTCGGGCAAGAGAAGGCCCTACGTCCAGTGGGGGGAGGATGATTTGTATTATCTTGCACCTAAGTGCTTGTAGGTAGGGTGCTTGTAGGTAGGGGCGCATGTCGCGGTTGGAGAGAGGGCGCTGGACCCAAGTCTTATGATTGTTTGAGTGGAATGCCAATATCGTGCTTGTATCGCCTTGCCCGCTAAGGGCCCCGGTCCTCCCTTTTTATAGCCATAAGGGGAGGATGGGGTTTTACAAAGGGTGGCTGTGCACGTGAAGGGGTCGTGAGCGTCTTCCTCCCCCGATCCGAGGCCCCTGAGGTCGGGCAAAATTTCCTTGTGCCGAGGCCCCTGAGTGGGTGGCAAAGACGCTTGGGCATGGCCAGCACTCGCTGGTCATGGGCGCAGCTGGGGCGTCACCTCCCGCCAGTCCCCGCGGTGGAGAAGACATCTATCCCCGTGTGGGTTGGCGGTGGCGATAGAGGGCGTGTCCGAGCCCCGTAGCTTGTCAGTAGCTTTGACTCGCCTTTGGGTCCGAGGCTCCTGAGGGCCTCGTGAGCCTACCGCCGACGTGGAGTAGTTGGCACGGGGGATGGTCATCGGGCAAGCCGTTGCCCATCCCAAATGTAAAACCCGGAGGGATCGTTGTTTGACCGGGCGCCCCGCCCCGACCTCCCCCCGCACGGAAGATGACACCGGATGATGGCCCTTGGCGTGGCAGCCCGGCGCCCGAGGCTTCAAAGATTTAACCTCGTCATAGAAAGTAGGCAAAAACAGCGCCCCATAGTTGTAGGCATGGCCGTCACCGTGGTGGATGATGAAACCCCGAGCGGGCATGAACAAAGTGATGGGGCGGCCTCCTTATCTCGGCCAAGGGATTGCGCCACTCGACAAGAACTGTAGAGAGGCGAGCGCCAGATATACGGCCCAAATCGAGGAGGCTTGGTTTGACCAGGGGGCATGGAGCGTCCCCGTCCCGAGGCCTAAGCACGTAGGCTCGGGCGAGTCAAAAGGCAGGAGCTCATCCGAGGCCTCGGCGGGAGGGCTCGGGCGGCGCGGAAGCTAGCGCCCGTCCGAGGCTCTCGGCGGAGGGGTTCGACGAGGCGGAAGGCCGCCGCCCGCCCGAGGGCTTCGCGAGGTGGGCTCGGGACGAGGCGGAAAGGAGTTTGCCGGGCCTTGAAGGGCCATGTTTTGTTGTTGTGAAGCCTGGCTTTGCGTTTGTTGGGCCCGGTTTATGTGACTTGTCCGGGGCCCTATTTTTTGGTACCCGACAACCTTAGACTGGTGAAACGAAATGCTTTATTACAACCATATTTTTTGCCTTGTAGATTCCATTTCATCTCCATGTAGATGATGCCACACAAGCATCTAACCTCTACCTTCATCAAATGATGAACAATGGTTAACCATAAATGTAGCCAATCACACTAGCATGAAGCTCATCCATCTTCATCCCATCAAGCCTCTCACTACCAGAAAAATTAATATCCTTGGGAGCCAAAGAATTTCCTTGAGGGGCAAAATTGAACTTGCAAGGATATATCATTACCTTGGGACCCTATAAAACCTCCAAGGAAATGCATATTCTTGAGTGCTAACCCAAATCACAAAGTTAATTCCATATTTACTTGAGTGCTAATCTAAACTGCCAAGGTAATTCATATTTCCTTGAGTGTTATTAGAAACCTCCAAGGCAATTCACATTTCCTTGGGTGTAATTGGAAACCGCCAAGGAAGTGCTAGTTTCCTTGGGTGCAAACCCTCAAGTAAATTATTATAGCCGCCAAGGAAAAAATTTCAGTTTATAGTCATATATATTCCTCTTGACCACCAATATATTGAGCTCACTTTGCATTCTTGTTAGTCGAGACATTGCATTTTATAGACACAAATGCTCCATTGACATGTTTGTGAAATGAAATACTTTTTCTCAATACATTATTCCAGCAATTTTGTGTTATGCATTAGAGAATGCATCTCGGCACTTAGCTTGAGATTCATGCCTAGTTAGTTTTAAAGCAAACAAGCAACATACTAATATCATATGGAGGCAAAGTTTATATCAAATTTGTAGAGCCTGAAGAGATATACAACTTAAATATTGATGAAATTTTCATTTGAGATTACATGCCATGAACTATGTTTAATTTCTCAAAGGTTTGAACTTCAAATTTATTGAATTTTTCAAATGACCTCAGATGGACATACAACACAAACCAAAGTTACAATACTCGATGAGATAGATAACTTTTTAGTTCAAACATTTTTCATTTGAAATTGTTTAGGTGCTCTAATATTCATTGCAAGATCCACTAAAGTGAAAACAAAAAGGAAAGAAACGTTCACATAGTCACAAAAGACTTTGTGGTGTAGTGGTAAGCGAGTTGATGTGAAATATCAGGTCACGAGTTTGAACCCTAGCTACAACAAAAGTGTGATTATTTCACTTTTTCTTATATATACATATCCTTGAGGGTCATCGGCACTCAAGGAAACATATATCCTTGGGTGTTGTTACATTCCCTTAGGTATTTTTGGCGTGATACATTCCCTTAGGTATTATGGGCATTTGTGGGTCGATTCTCAAGGTAATACCCATTTCCTTGACTGACTACCCTTGGTGGTCCTTCCTTGAGTGCTGGCCATCAAGAGATGTTTCCTTGGCGGTTTTGCTACTTTTCTTGAGGGTTGAAAAAACCCTCAAGGCTATTCTGTTTTGTGGTAGGGACATGATATCAATATAGCTGTTCACTTGGCTAGATCTCTATGAATAATATGATCCACTTCATAGCTTCATATGGCTTTCATAGTCCATTGATATTGGACATTATTGCTCTTCATCGTTGGCTTGATCGGTCCATCAGTGTCAAGCCCTCTATTTGCACTTCAATGTCTCAACGGTCCATCATGACCTAAGCCTCTAGCTTGCCCCTTCACTCCTACAACTAATCCTTCATAGCCAAACTCTTCCTCGTTTTTCTCCATGTTGCCATATGAGAGACTTCATATCCTATATTCAACAAGCTCCATCAACTTCACTAGTTGAGGACTTGCATCATATACACAAGCCATCTCTCCATGGTCTTCATTGCATGCTTAACCTAGTGCATGTGGACTAAACACCTATCCAAAACAATTAGTCCACTTAAGGTTGTCACTCAATTACCAAAATCAAACTAGGATGTTTACTTTCTTCTCGAATCTCCCCCATCTCTCGGTTTGTGATGTTGTAGGCACGCTCGTGGACGGGGAAGTGCGGCAGTCTAACATGCTTACCCTCCTAGTGTGGTGGTACTGTTGCTGCCCCTCGTGCTTTGCCCCCATGGTGGTGTGGCATTATGGTTTACCAATGCGCTTGTGTAGGGTCAAGATTGTATAGTAGAAGCAAGTGAATAGTCCTTTCTAAAACTTAAACATGCATGCTAACCAAATCAAATGCAAAATTAAGTTAATAAGTCTAGCAAAGACTACACTCCTCAATCTATCACACAAGTACCATCGACTAGTAAGAGCTAACCTACATAATTCTAGTTGACAAGATCACACAAACCTACGCCCCTAGTCAACACGCACATGGGGAGCTCCTACACATATTAGTGAGCAATGCGCACCAAGCCTATAAGCAACTCTAGCACAACAATAGCGCTAGTCAGCTAGCAAAGCTACATAAGGTAAACTAGAGAGCTAAAGAATTTAACTGCACAAACTAAACAAGGCTTCTAAGCTACACAAGCCTACTAGCACAATATAGAGCAACTAATTTGCTACACAAGCAAACTAGCTACACAACAGTAACAACACAAACACAATATATGAACAAGTAATTACAAATCTTTTGTTAGGGAATTGCAAACCAACAAGAAGAGGATGACATGGTGATTTTTATTCCGAGGTTTTGTAGTTTACCAACCACTTAATCTCTATTGAGGCAAGCCCAAGGTTGCCACCAAGCCTCTTGCTAGTGGTGGCCCGCAAGTCCACACTCTCCACGAACTCAGTCATTAGCATCAGGTTTATTAGGTTGCATCAGAAGGAGCTCATCCTCTTTGCAAATTCAAACAAATTGGGATATTTCTAAGAGTGAACAACATCAAAAAGATCATCCCACCGACAAGATCACGTTATACTGAATATCAAGCCTCAAAATATCTTTCCACCAAAATGAACTGATTTCTCTTCTAATATGAGGGACACCCCTAGTATTTCTACCAAATAAGTCTGAACCACTGGGTACTTTCTTTCCTATATAATTTATCCAACTATTTCAATAGGAGTGCCTGGAAAGACAAAAGCCTCCCACCCTTAATCAAGACTTTCACATGGAGACTCATTCGAAGGGCACTAGCCACGGCAGAACGAGTGTCCAGGTACTCAACCCATATAGACAAACATTGTGACACCTGTGGGCAGGTGGAGAATGACTACCATCTTTTCTTCCAATGCACTAAGGTATGGTATTCCTTTCAGCCTTCTATATCTACTACTAATCTACCTGCTGAAAATGATGGTATTCAAGAAACTCTATCCACTCGTATTCCACCCTCCACCCCTAAAATTACCTTCCAAAAATACTTTATACTCTTTGGTATATATGGAAATCCAGGAACGATTACCACTTCAACAGGAAGCGATGGACGGCCACACAAGTACACCATGCAGCGTCGACACATATGGAGTCCCACAAAAAAAGCTCTCACCAACCAGCACACAACACATGAAGATGACCAACAGGGACCAAGCGACCAGCAGCCATCGACAGATAATCCAAGGTTGTGCGCAACTGTTAGCCAACATAACAATATAAGCCAACAAGCAAACTCATCGTCCAGTCAACGGCTACAGCAAATGAATCAAGATGAAACTCCAATACAAGGCTTGGCTTCTCTACCTGTACAAACAACTACACTTCCTACAGGAACAGACACATGGCCTCCTCAACAAAGATGACACAACCTGAAGAACAGGTCCACAACATAAGATCAAGAGATCACAGGTGAAGGACATCAGGAGACCATCACTGCCTCTACCACTAGAGCAGGTTTGCATCCTCAAAACACACCTATAGATCCACCTCCTCCTTCCCACATAATGAACAGGTACACCATCATACAAGGGCACTACTTCAAGAAACTAGATGTTATGTTGATGCATCTACATCTCCAGATCACCTATCCTCCCCAACTAATGAAGCGGGAATCGGAATCCATATTATTAATTTACAGGTGAATCCAATCCAGACGGTGCACATCACGGCCAAGATCACAGCATCTTCCTCGTTGATTATGGCTGAAGCAGCAGCCCTCGCTCTGGCTTCCATGGTGACAAGCTATATGAACCTTCAGAGCGTCAATTTTCTATCTGACTGCCAATAGCTCGTCCAGTTCCTCAATTATGAGGATCTCACAAATCCCCCGGACTGGCGAATCAAGAATTTTACACAGATCTTCTCTAACCATACAAGAAACAGGAGCTCCAAGATTTACAAGATTCCTTGGAACCAAAATGTAACTGCTGATGCATTAGCTCATCAAGCAATAGGATATTCTGATCATCAGCAGCAATTCTCTTGTTCCTATGAACATCAATCAAGCCTTTGCAATCTTATGCAGGCGTAAGATCGAGATGGCGGACTAGAGGGGGTGAATAGTCCTTTCTAAAACTTAATCGCAGCGGAAGACACAAACAATTGCGGAATTAAAACTATCGGTCTAGCCAAGACTACACCCCACTATCTATGTTTTCAAGCACCTTACAAAAGTTCCTAATTGAGCAACTAAGGTGCCGGGCTAGGTAGAGCTCACTGTTGACACAAAATATGGTGCACTGTGCCTCACACACAGCAAGCCGGAAAGCGTGGCTTCAATCGGTTGACCGGGCGGTTTGAAGATCCGGAAGTGTGCCAGTCAGTTTGACCTGAAAACTGACAAGGGACAAAAGATTACGATTACAAAATATTAAGGAAAACTTCAAAAGTACAACGATCTTGGCTCTAATCCTTTTTGGAGTCCTTTATTATCATGGTTCTTTCCTTCTAATCGGCTTTTGCTTGCCACCTTTTGCTTTCCCGAATGGAGCCACCGCCTTCAAAGATAGCTGACCGCACGATCACTTGCCGAATCACCTGCAGTCACCGACCGCATGGATACTTGCCGAATCGCCAGAATAACCACCCGCATGGGTGCTTGCCGAATCTTCTGAATACTTGCTTCTCGCAAGCACGCCATGTACTTTGCCCACCTGTCATCTTCTTGGTCTTTACCAAAATCCGTGTTAACACATGCCCCCTCAATTTTGGGATAAAAGTGATTTTATTCGAAATTAACCACAAATTCTTTTCTCGTTTAGGTCAACACTTTTTCAAACTCGCGGGCCGCCACTTTCGTCCGAATTCTCTCGATCTAGATTCAAATCCACTCAAATCCTCAATGGCGACCCTGACGGAGTTCCAGAGGTAATTTCTCGTTCCTCTCATGTGTTCGGCAACTTTCAAATCGATCTTTTGTTTCTTTTTGACTCACTTCTCTTCCTGTTGTATCGTTCTTCGAAGGAATACAAGGATGAGATCTTGATTCCCTATGTAGCGAACCCCAATTCTTACTTCCTTGGTCCGATGGGAGATCCCAACCCGATTGAGTTCGTTGAGAAGGAGACTCTGAGGATTCCTTTCAAATCCGGAGTTACGCCGCCAAATCAGTGGCCGAACACCTTCAAAACTTGGCCGTTTCCCCCAATCACCGGATGGCGAGATTGGTACCGGAGGATTCTGAACAAGAGCAAAGATCCTTTGGGAATCTCAAGATATTCAAAGATTGCTTGGAGTTATCTTTATCGAGAGACACCTAGGAACGACTCCCTCTTGATAGCAGCCACTCACTTACTGGGTCCGATGCGCCAATGCCTTCATCTTCGGTTATGGTCCAATGTCTTTTACCTTGGCTGATATTTTTATGATGACCGGCCTAAATGTGACAGCACCAGTGTACCCCTCCAAGTACAAGAGCAACAGCAACCAAAAGGCAGTTAAGTCAGGAGGTGGATGGACAAAATATATCCAAACTTACATGTCAACTGGTGCTATGTCTGATAAAGAGTACAAAGCTTTCATGAATATGTGGCTGAGCAGATTTATCTTCTGCGGCAAATCTAATGAGCCAACTCTGAATCACATAGTGATGGTTGAGGATCTGGCTTCAGACACTTTGATCCCCCTGGGCAAGTATCTCTTGGGGGCTGTTTATCACATGATGCATCGGATCACCGTCCCGGATGCGCCATCATGGAGAAATTCACTTTAAAATGGCCCCCTAGTGGTTGGTTCGGATGTGGCCGCAGCTGTACATGCATCAAATAGTCTCTGTGGACCTTCATGATTTGGGCTTCCCTTCGGCTAATTATGCCGAAGATGGTACAAAGAAAAAGAAGGCTTGTCGGACATATGGGGAGGCAGCATCTTCTATCATCATTGATATAGACATTGTCCATCTTTTCAAGCTATTCTTCAAAGGTTTTGACAATGTGATCTGGCTCCCTTATAGGGAAAATGAAAATTTGACTTTTCCTTGCAAGTTTTGCTATGAAACTGGCCGCTTTCACCAAATGTCTCTGATTTTCAATTCTTTCATCAAACCTTGCACCTTGCCACCCTGAATTTCATCATGGGAGAATGCTGAACCCCACTTATTAATTCTATAACCCAAACATGGTAGCTGGACAATTAGGATGTGGTCCGCCCCCCAAGATCATTCTTCTCCAAGACTATAAGGCCCGGGGAGAAGATAGGGAGATGACATAGAGGCCAAGAAGGTTTTTGAGCTTGGATGGGAGCTACCAAAGCATAAGCCTTCTCCTCTTGGACTAATAGATGTTGCCCATCCTCTGTTTGTTTCCTGGTGGCAAGAGTGGCGTGCCCACATTTTTAACATACCAGTGCATCCTCTATGCCAAGACCTGCAAGCTCAGTTTCCTTCTGACAGTGAGGTAATTTCTTTGTACCCATAATTCTCCTTGCTATTGGGTTTATTCCTGATTTTAATTCTTTATCATTCACAGGATATTGAGCCTATTCCTCCTTCCCAAGTGGCCCAATATTACTAGGCTGGACCCAATCCTGCTTTGGGGTTCAATGCTCCAACTTTGGCAGCCTTCATGAAAATCCCTGCAGCCTTGGGTACAGCACCTTCAAGAGGAGAACACAAAAGGAAAGCTACTGCTGAATCAAGCAAGGATGTCACTGTGCCTAGGAAAACAAGATCTAAGAAAGCCAAACTATCTCCTAAGGTATACCCTTGTCAGTCCTTATTCTTGGCAATAATTTTGTACTTATTTTCTCTGCTTGCAGCCACAGGTTAAACTTTCAAGATCAGCCAATGCTCCAACAACCATTGAAATTTCTCCTCAGGCTTCTTCTGGAGATGCAAAATCCGTGAAGCCACTAGCCATTGGTACTATTCTCTCGGTTGATCACCTCTTTTTCTTGTACTAGATGCATTCAATAGTACTCACACCCTGCTGTTTTGTATTTTTAGAAATAGATCAACTCTTGGACAGGATGGCAGAAGAACCCTCCCCTCATCGTGCTTTAAGTTCATCATCTTTGGGCATCCAGCTAAGCCCTCCAACAAGCTAGGGCAGAATTCAAACTGAGGAAGATTCTGTTCAAAAGGTAATGCTTTGCCCCACTGAATTCTTTAGTAAACTTGATCAATCGGCTAACAATTTTTCTTTTTTCTCAAGGATGATATCAAGCCGACTATCAGCTACTCCTTCACTGTTGAGGAGTATATCAATGAGAGAGGTGAAGAAGCTACATCTTAATAGAGATTATCAACAGAAAATCAAGCTCGGCTAAAGGAAATAGCTCTCCTGGCCGGCCAAGGACATAAATATCCCCTGGTCCAAGATGCGTGACGGATAAAGGGACCTTATTGAACTCATTGACCAAGAAATCCCCCAACTCTCGGGGTTCCCCTAGAATCTGCAACTCATCTTGATGACCATCTTGGTAAGGTCGAGGGCAAACAAGAATATAG